>WBMZ01010361.1:214891-389843 GCA_013400975.1 Atrichornis clamosus
TCCCTTCCCTTCCCTTCCCTTCCCTTCCCTATGTATTCTCATAATTACTGTAGGTGGAAGGATGGAATACCAGCTATGTGCAGGTCTTGCCTTTTCATAAAAGAAGAAATGCGGTTGTCAGACCCTCTCAATCTACATCTATTTGGATTGTAAGAATGAGTTAATCAAACACATGATTTCCTTAAGGCCTCTAAAACTGGCTTTAAAATCAAGTCTCAAACACCACTCTTCCTAAACACATTGTATGCTATTTAGTCTATTTGCAACTCTAAAAGCACTATATTTATTTTGTTGACCTCTAAAGGTGCACTGAGCTTTGTAGGTGGGACCTTACAACGTATGATTTTCTTTCTGTGCTGATGGAAAACTCAGCTGTTGGCCAGCCTTAATGCCTCAGCATGATTTTGCAGCTGAATCTTAGTTACCAGCCAGGGACTTCACAAGGACCAAGAATAGATCTGACAGTCTGCCTGAGGGATGCCCAGAGCCCTTCTTACAAGACCCATTATACTGAAGTGTCCTAAATGTGACATTGTTGTCCCTTCTTGTAGCACTTTGTCTTTTTGCTAAGCAATGCCAGAACTTTGAGTTGGCTTCTTAGTGATGGACAAAACCAGTAAGGGAGAGTCTGAGTGATAGTAACGTATTTTTTGTATGTATACTAAAGAACTGTTCCTGGAAAAAGGGTGGTCACAAAAAAATGCAATCACTTTCTCAGAAACATGAACTTCAAATTGTTCATAGGGAGCTAGTCTGGTTCTAAACTGTGAATTTAGAGAGCAATCTAATTCTCCAGCAGCTTGCACAGCTCCATATCCAAGGCCCACCATTTCTGTGTAAAGCTTTGCATAATATAGGTGAGCAGCAAAGTACCAGCTTTTCCTAAGTTTTCCCAGCAAGGACGCCTTTCATACCAACTGTTGGCATGGACTTTAATTAAGTAATGTGACACCTGACTTGTTGGGGTAAGACCTTTGTCATGCATCATCTGCCCCACAGAAACAGTCTGTGCATGCCCTGATACCCAACAACCATCAGTAAGTGGAAGGAAACTGGGGCAGTCTGGCCCTACCTAGGCAGAAGTTAGGGTACCCTTGACTTGCTACGGCTAAAAGCTCTATGTGGTCAGTTGCTAACCAGCTGATGGTGCATGGTACCTCATGCACGTGGCAGAAATTGAATAAATCCATAGCCTGAATTTTGTGTGTGCCAATGCAAAAAGCTCGAGTGCTTGATGAAAGACTTAAAAGAAGGCTCATGACCACTACATTTGGTTTAACATAATTACTGAGTTTTGATAGCTTCATTTTTAAATTGTGAATGGCATTAACTAGTGGTGGGAGTTTGGTGAGGATGTTGTTTCCACCAGCTTTACATCTCTGTGAGGCCAATTACCTCTACATGGCGAGGTTAATTCCTAATTTACACAAGAGTGAGGTCAGAATCAGGTAGCCTCTGTGAGTCAAATGGTGTATGTAGTAACTCTGTGCTATTTTTAAGTCATATGAGTCATATGTGTATACTGACTATGGTGCTGTGGGTGGCAATTAGTGAGATCTTTAGCCCTGTTTATCTGTTGGTGCTAAGAGAATGCAGAAAGAATTAAAAGGTGTTTTGAAATGGTACTAATTTGCTTGTTCCTCATTATTGCAGCCCATAAAGATGTTGATTTGCATACTGGATATATTCCTGATTTGTATTTTAAGGTTACTTCATTTCCTGTTATGCTTATAAAGCAAATTACCTTTGTATATTGAGGAATACTCTGCCCTCTGAAAATAGGCTAGAAGATATTTGGAAGAGCAGATTGCAGATAACATTTTACAATAGCTATGTTCTCTCAGTTCTCATTTTTTATTGTCAGTGAAAGCAAAAGCTCTTCTTAAACCCCAATGTGTACCTCTCTGCAGCACCCACCACAGCAAACTCCTCCTAACAGCAGCTGAATTCCTTTACTTCAGCCTTTCACAAGGCCGGGGGGAAAATACATTAAATCACTGGTCTCACTAAAGTGGACTTCACCACAGGAAAGAGGGTAGAATTGGACTAGGTAGAGTTATGAGTGTTTGGGGAAAAAAATAATTATCCCCCAACCTGGAAATGAAACTATGCAGGCAAGCTTAGCTGTAATTATTACTCTGTTCTTAACTATAATGATGTTTGGATTTATGTAGCACTTTTCATATGCAAACTGCTCATCCGATTGCTAATTGTCTCATAACATAGACAGTTCTTTGCCCGAATGTGGCTGCAAAAGAGTGCAAGGATCTTTCAACAATGACGCATACAGGCAGGTATTACAATTTTCATTTTATCTTGTATCCTTAAGATATTGTGTTTTTGTGACCACACCATACACCTCTGTCTGTGTGCCTGCCTAATAATGTCAGAGCAGTTTCAGACAAAAATGACTAGAGATCCAAAAGATTCAAATTTCCCAAACATATTTCCTAAACATTTTAGGGAAATAGAAGACTAAATTCAAGAAAGAGACTCAATTACTATTTCCACAGAGGAAAAACCTGCAAAGTTTCCTGTTTTCCATGGGATGCCAGAGAGTTTACATGACACATACAGGGAGACATCAGGAAACTCTCTGGCCAGTTTTCACCTTCTTAGACATGAGAGAGTCCAATCACAAGACAGTGATAAGAAACCAGATTTCATTGCTTGAGATATGGTGGAGTAAGAGTTAATTCTTCCTTTTAAAAACATGGTGATTTTGAAGTACCTCCCCTCCTGTGAAAAAGCAGAAAGGAGAGAGGTAAAGAGACAGAATTCAGCTTCCACTTTTTCAAACTTGCAGTAAATTACTTCCCTTGTCATCCAAAATGTGCTCATGAAAGGAACTGAGACTCTGGAAAAATTAGCTGAAAAGACATTTTCCTGTTGGAACATGCTTTTTAGCTATAACACATGCCATTTTTAGTGCAATTGCATGTAAAGAAACTGCAAAGCAAATGTCAGTAAGACTGTGCCTTTTTTCCTTTGACATTTTTCTTTGATTACAATACATTTTACATTGTATTATACAGTAAGAAAAACATATAGGAAAAGCTTTAGAATTTGATCAAAGCAGAACTTTTTGAAAAGCCTAGAGGGGGTCAATCTAGATTTCATGAGAAAATCAGTTTTTCTTACAGATTCAGAAGAAAAATAAATTTCAGAAAATTCTAATTTCCTGTAGATCACAATTTTAGTTTCTACCAGCTACCAGTTTCAACCATTATGGCTATGAGGAGCCTCCTTCCTCAGCGGTCTATCTGGAAACATATCTAATTCTTTCTGAATAATTTAGATCTTATATTTAATGAATTTAATGATGGATGTCTAGCAAATTTTCTAGACCAAAGACTAACTTGATTGTTTTTATCTCTATGTTTCTGTGTTTTCTCATGCCACTGGCCATGAGTTGAAAAGTATATCAAAAAAATATCTAAAAAGTATATGCTAAGGGGGAAAGAAAAGTGTAAGGGTATGTTATTGCTAAATTCTGTGAATGCAGCCATAGACCCAAGTATAGGATGACTAGTTGATTTTTTTATTTGTCCTTTTTTTCTTTTTTTACTTCTGATTGAAACATCTGCTTTGATAAAAATGTCATTGTCATCAGGATTTTATTTCTCAAAACAGTTCAAAAAGTGTTTCTGTACAAATCTATTCTTGTTTTCTTCCTTTAGATTTTCTTAACAAAGTTGTAACAGTGAAGAACTCTTATGTATAGAGCAAGAGAGCAAAAATATTGATATGCAATTTTTAATTACTTTCCTTTTTTTTAATTGCATTTTGAAGATTTTTATGGCAGTAGGAACAGCCACTAAGTCCATGCTAAAAGCAATTGTAAAACTGCAAAATTTTGAACAAACAGGCTGAAGTTTTCTTTGATTTGGGTTTGTGTATATATCACAAAGTAGTGATGGTGGCACTACAAGCCATTGTAATCTTCTAAAAATCAAACACTTTCAAATACAGAGGTTACTCTCTCTTGAAGCTTTAGAAACCAGATGCAATGGTACAAACTTGCTCAATTTTTGTAGTGTAACTTGAAAACTGAATGACACAGATGTGCTGAACTTCGCTGCTAGAAAAAAAAGATACTTTTTCACAGGAAAACTCTTAAGCTCAGTTCAATATAGTTAGCATGGAGGAAAGAAAATGTGCTCTTAAGGGGAAATAATCCTAATTTTGGCTAAAATATATGTGAGAACATCTGTTAAAAATAATAACCTGTAGAACTGTAGAGTGTCCTTGGGATTTCATTCTCCCAGGCACCACACTATTGACAGAGGCTCCCCTTTTTTCCTTTCTGTTTTACTAGGTCATTCCTGTCAGCATCTCTGGGTTGCCTGGTTTTGGGGAAGAAACCAAGCCTAAAATAAAGCAGGAGGATGCTGAGAAAGTCAGTAATTCTGCACCCTAAACCATAGTTATTTAGAAATTACCAAGTCAGTTGCATGAGAGTTGCCTGGCAAAGCACAGCAGTCACTGGCACAGGAGAGCCAGTTTGTGGTGTGGGTATGAAGGGAGCTGCTTCACTTTTTCCACCTGTGAGCTGTGGAGAGCTGCGTGGGACACTGCCAGTCTGGCCTGAACTCAGCAATGATATCTGGAAACTGTGAGATCTGATTTGGTACAAACCGCATGCTCGCCTCCACTGTTACTGCATTTCCTTATTAGTCACCCAGGGCCGGATGGCTCATGGGAGCCTTGTGCAGGGGTAGGTTCGAGGTGCTTCATGGTGCATGTTGGGTTGACCCTGACAGTTGTTGAGAGCTGTAGCCTTAATTCAGCCTAGCACATCAGTACGTGTATGAGTTTAAATTTTCAACTCCACTCACTGCTGGAGGAGGAGGTTAAGGACTTTGTACACTACGCAAAACTTCAGTGGCTCCACCTGTAAATACAGAGGAAAAGTGGAATTTTGCTTGTTAGACATTTGAAAGGAGCTGGACCTTTAGGTGTCTTTCTGAACCAGAAGCCTAGAGTAGTAGCATACATTGCACTTGCATATTTACAGTCTTGGCCTTTACTGTTACCATCTAGCTTTTCTCACCTCCCCTGGCATTTTTCATCAAAGAAGGAATATTAGTCTGTTGCAGCTTCCTATGATAGCCAGAAGCCTGGAGGAAGTGTGAGTTTTACATGTGAAAACACACTGCACCGATGGTAGGCCAAGCGTGAGTGGTGGTAGTGAGAGAGTGGTGAGGTAAAGGGGCCTTTTGGCACTGCAGAGGTGGACAGCTTGTGAATTGCTATCAAAGATTCATCACCTGAACCCAGCATTGGACAGGCATGCTCTGTGCAAATTGCTGGTCATAAATAATTATTAATAGTAATCCACTGTAGCTACAGAGTTCAGATGTCAATATTAATGAAGTGAAACTACCAGCGGCTTTCGCTGTGCATTAAGTGTTGACCATGGCAGTTGATGTTAATCAGTGGTGAATAGCAGTGAGGTCAGATGCATGCAAATGAAAAAGATCTTTCTCAAACTGTTGCCTATGGCTTTTTTGCCAGCTATCTCATTTCTTTCTAATGTTTACTTTTTGTCACCATCCAGTTGGTAGGTAGAGTGGTGCAGATGGGCCTGTGTAAGAGCTCATGTGCCATAAATAGCTGCTCCTGCTTGCTTTTGGAAAAGGATCAGTATCATCAAGAGTGTGCTCTGCAGTGAGGCAAGAGTGCAGGGTGGCATATTGGTGAGACAGAAATTGCATATAAATTAGTTGAAGCGGGTTATTTTCTGGGAAGTTTGAACGTGTGAAAATGTAGATCTCTGTGGATATACATTTCAAGAAGCATAGGGAATTCCTATAATAAAAAGAGGAATGATCTAACCCATTTTCACTAAGCAGTTTGTCAAAATCCACAGCAATCTGGTGTAAGATGAAAGATTTATGTAAGAATCAGGCATTTCCTTGCATGTAATCCTGCTTACTTACAATGAATATTCATGGTGGCTTTGTTCATAATTCAACCTTTTTTCCTAGCCAGGCCTTATCAGAGTGCATTTTGGTTTTCTCTCCCCATAGGATTTTCTCGGGGCCACATTTCCTGACAGTGTGTTGGCTATCTTCCTGAGGATCAGAGAGAGTCATGGCTTGGATCAGACTGTTCTGCGGCTACTACAGGGAGCAGCAAAAGTAATAGTGAGGGTTGAGAAATGGGTAAAGGAGCTGCCTGCGTCTTCCTTATTTCTTCCTGTAAATCATGTAATACTCTATGGCTTTCTGCTGCTTTGTTCTCTGTTCCTTTGGTGATTTTCTGTTTCACTTTCTGCCCTCTTTTATGACCCACCTACAGGTTTGTCTTAGGCAGTGGTAGGTTTGATAGTTGTGTTATGGCTACATGAACACAGCGAGAGCAATCTTAAATGAGAGGCGAGACTCTTGGTGAGCTTTGTTAGAACCCCACAAAGTCAGGTACTTAGTTCTGTGGGACAGCAGCCCCATCAAGGACAGCTCACCCAGAGAAAGAAGATGGAACAAAAAACAGAAGGCAAAAAAAAAAGACATTGAGAAACCTGTCTGGTCATTTAATCAAATGAGTGGATGATTTTCACAGGTTAACTGTGTGGGTGGGTGAGTTAAAAGAACTATACAGTTTGAAGAACTACTGGTGTCAGCTAAGGCTTCAGGGGTCTGGGGAGTTGTACTTTGCTGTCCTTCAACCTATGCTTACCTTCACAAGGGCACAGTGGAATTATCTGACCTGTCATTATTGCAAATAGATGCTTTTGTTTCAAAGGCATATACTTCCATCACCAATTGCTGGCATTATCTTGGTTTTCTGATAGCAGGTGTGTTCAACCAATAAAAAATTCATCCCTTCTAGATATGTTGCACTGTGCAGCCACTTATCAGTGTATTGATGTTTTGCTTTTTCCCATGGTGAAATTCTAACAGCAAATGTAGGTGAACAACACCACTACCTGCCCAAGTTCCTTACTGAAATTTGGGTGAAATCCACGTTCTCAGCAACTCTCTTTCCCAGAATCTCTTCTGTTCACTCTATGGAGAGCCTGGCAAGCTGTAAGGAAGGCTGACTGGCCTTTCACCCTTTGAGCAAGTGGGTTCCACAATAAAGTTTGCCTTTTTTCCTCAAGGGTTTTGTGCTTGTGTTTCTTGCATGTGTGTGTATGTGTGGACAGAAGGAAAGAGTGCTCTTTAGTGGCTGTCCCTGTACCAGAAGGCACTAATGCTCCCCATGAACAAGAACCATCTAGCTAAGGGTCAGGCCAAACCTGGAAATATCAGTGTTTTTAAAAAGGACTGTGTTTTGAAGAGCTTGCCACACTAACCTGAGACTGCACCGGGGGAAGAAAAACCTGGGGTGTGCATAATGTTATTGGAGTAGTTATTTTTGAGGGGTGGAAATCTGACCTCAGCCCTAAGGTAGGCGTGCCATCTGTGCTTGAGGTGCACAAAAGCCAACTTCGGCAAGATTTCTCTGTTAAATAGTGGCGGAAATGACCATTAAAGTCCAGAATATTTCCCTTTCCTCAGGAAAAAAAAAAATCAAACACAGACTGCCATCACCTTAATCATCCTGGCTACTGATCTTTGGAACATGGCTTTGAATGTCACCATCAGAGGCATCACAGACAAAAGCATTTTCTTACAAAGGAGATTTTTTAGGCCTTATGATCCAAAAAGTTGAAAGTCTAGAAGACTTGTTTAAAGATACTGTTACTTCTTTTGAATTGGCTCAGTTGTGGTGAAAGGTTCTGCATTTCATGAGATTCTAATTTCTATTTTAAGGATCAATTGAGCTTTTGAGACTTTGGCCCTCATTGAAGAAAGCATCACCACAGGGAGCATTGTACAAGGCTTTGTACCTTACAAAAGCTTTGGGATCCCTATGACTGCAAATCAGCAGTCCACCTTGAGTGACACTACCTGTTAAATCGATAATTTCCCGACTTTAGCAGAGTCAGATACTTCAGGACACACCTGCACTTCTGTCTGGAATTTCCCACGTAGACTTGAAGCCAAATCCCACAGTTTATGAAGCACAGTACAGGAGTCAGTGTGGTACAGAGGAGGAACTATCTTTTTGTTCTCCTCTTCCTGGGACATCATAGAAATTGCATCAGTTTTTGGCATATTTTAGAGCATCCAAAAGTTATTGTTTATCTCACATCTGCTGGAACTCTGTTCTTAAATACTCCATGTTCAAACTCTTCTCCATCTCCTACCACAACCAGTAACCTCTTCTTAGGTAGGAACTTTATTATTTTTATACTTCTTGAGGATCCTTTTTTGGCAGGAAAACCTTGCCCTTGTGCTTGGATACAGCAGTAGTACAGAGGAGAAGGAGTGTGGAGTTAGGGTCTGACCCTTCCGGTATGGTTGTAAGCTGCAATTCTCTGAGTAGGTGCCTCGTCCCTATGGGGTGCATTGAAATCAGTGACGATTGTATGTAAATACAGACTTCTGCCCCTCTTCCTAAATTTTAGTATGTTCTTCGTTTGATTATTTTAACTTTATGGACTTTTTTTCTTAAGTACAGCAATGATGATGGAACCAGATAACGCCTGTGCTTTGAGAACTTGCTTGATGTCTGACATGGTCCTTTGGCTTTGCATAAAGTGCATTTCTCCAAGGTCTTTTGAATTGGACTATTTACTAGTGGCTGCAGGAGCTCAAGATGCAGCCAATTGGTTCCCCTTGCCTTAATCTTGTTTCTGAATGTTTCAATTAGCATTTGTCTGAACCATTTTTTCATTGTGAATTGTTTCAAATGACTCTGTTGAGTCCCCAGCCTTGCAAATCGCTTTCATTTAGAATCACAACTTTGTAAGAGCTTGCCCAGAGAGCACAAGAGCAAACAAAGGGGGAGACCCTTTCCTTCTGAGCTTTCCCAGGTTGAGTTGAGTGTTAGCTGCCAGAGCATGTAATTTTAAGAACCTACAGAAACAATCAAAGCCTAGCTTAACTTTACAGTTAGATCCCAGCCCTGCTACCAGCAGACTCAGGCATGAATGCCACATGTTGTTATGCTAAAGGGTTTGCTTTGGAGCTGCATTTCCATGCACTGACCCCTAAAAAATTCACTAGAGAACCCATCTGCTTCCTGCTGTGACAACATAACATTGTCCAAGGGAGTGAGAAGATGAGCTTACATCTCCTTGCCAGCACTTGAAAGCTGTTAGAGGAGACGTGGAAAGATATAGAGGTCACATCTTGTAGTTCCATTCTGCTAGAAAGATCAAGAAAGGTCTTTATATGTGTAAAAAAGCCTGAAAACCCCCCACCAAGAAATAGTAACTGTGACTTCCCATTGACGCTACTTGAAGGAGTGCTTGGGTTCTGCATGATGACCTCCATGGATGTGTAACTAAATTTAAAAATTGTGTGCTCTCCAGCCTTCTTAAAGGGTTATGTGTTTGTGAGCAATTAAGGCTAGTCCAGAATATGCCAAAACAACCCTTAAAAGTTGGAAGTTGTACAGACCTACTCAAAATAGCTTTCTGTTACCACACCACGAGTTCAAGGCAGCAGCATGGAACACTGCACAGGTTAATTGAACTTGGGTTTTAGACCCATGGCTCACTCTGCTGTGGCTACTGGGGTAAGATCCTGAGCTGATTACTGTGAAGTTAGCAACACCATGCTGCTGCAGCCACTGAAGTGCAGGCTCACCTTGAGAAAACCTTGGCCACAGGATAAGTACAAAGAATTTATTAAGCAGGTTTCTGTCCATCTGGTTACAAACTCTAATAGCTGTGATGTGGAGAAATATGTCTCACTACAGGCTGATTTCATTTAGGATACAAGGGGGAGATCTGAAGTCTTACAGTTCCAAGACAACATGTTCCTGTGAAGGCAGAAACATGATCATCTGTTGTGGCCTGTTTTTCTCCTTATTAAACTCTCAAACTCATAAAGAAAAGGGACATTTAAAATCATATTAAGTAGAATTCATAAGCATTTCAATAAGTTTTATTAATAGAAAAGATTTAACAAAATGTATAATTAAAAATGGTCATATGCATCAGATGTTTCTTGTGCAAATCTTACCTCTGTAAATATGTTTTTCCAATACTATGGGATTCCTGGTAATCCTAGGAAGAGGAGTCTTGATCTGTTGTGAAGTGCTTTGCGTGTTGACGGACTGTGAAAATTGATTGCCATTTTCTCTTTTCATTTCTTTCCATGAAAAAGACAAGTTGCTAAAATAAACTTTTAATAAATAAAACCTTCCTTCTTCTGTACCCTTCTACAGCAGGAGATGATAAGCTTTTTTCTACATGGGCCTCTAGAGAGAGCACAGAGCCAGAGGCTGGTTGGCTTTATGTGGGAATAATGACCCCAAAGGGCAAAACGTGAAGTTTTCTTACTGAAATTTGCCTGTAGCACTGTGATCCACAAAAAACTTGCCAGGGAAGAAGAGGAAGTACTAGGGGCATTTCCTTTCCTGTTCCCAATGGACCTATAGGTGATGCAATGTTAGGTGTATTGACTGTTCGTTTTTGCTGGGCTTTTGCTTGTCAAGCAAACTCTCATCCACAAATTCCGTGTGGTGCCTGGGAAGTATAAGTATTTATACCAGCCTGAAAGTCACTTCATTGACCCTGAACCTCTTCCACTTCTGGATCTTGCTGACTGTTAAAGAGGCCAAATTGTGTTTTTTAAGTGCAACTACAAACTGTAGGACTGAACTTTTTCATAATCCAAGCATTATAACTTCAGATATTCTTTAAGCCACAGGAGCAGATGATTTCATTCAAGAAAAACCTTGGGGTTTTTCATGGCAGAGAAGAAAAAGAAGAGAAGCTCAGGAAAAATATAGTAGAACGGTAATTGTTCTAAACCAAAATATTTTCCAAGAGGCAACAGTGTCTTTTGAGGCATACTCAAGCTTAGCAGAACCCTTTGGAATGTGCTTCATAGTGAGATTGCAGTTTTATTGAGGTCCTTGTCCAAAAATTAAGATAAACCAGAACATTTTTCCCTTTAGTTTCCTTTAAATTTTTTTCCAGTATTCTTCAACTAGATTGCCTCATTGGGCAGGTTGTTTTTTCATAAGCACTCACTCCTTAAGGATTTCAGCAATAAGGTGGGAGCATTCTGCAGAAAGCAAATAAGCTAAATAAATGATTTTGTTACTTTGCCCCTGGTTTTTTTTTTTCCCATAACTGAGGGAGAAATTCAGATATTTAAGTTTAAGACATCACTTAAACCAGAACAACCAGCATCTGTACCTTAATAAAAAACATGCTATTTTAAAACTTCATAACTATGTACTCACTTGTGTAATTTGTGCATCAAAATATTATGGTATGTTAGTGTCCAAAAGGAGAAAGTATACAGTAGTCACCCAGTATGACTCTGTTGGAGAGGAGGAGTGAAGGGGTGTTCATGATGATTGCTGTGGGAAGGTGAGGGTGCACAATCAGCCCCACTGCTGCTCTAAAGGACTGCAATTACATATGGAGACATCCTGGAAGAGGGGAGATCAGAAGCATACTTGCTAGGAGGCTGATGGAAATACATGCAGAGAAAATTATTCACTCCAAAAGTCAATGACTGATATAACCTGGGAAGAGTGATGGGTTTTTTCTCCTCAGGGTCACTACAGCCTATTGAAAGCACAGTGTACAGTATGCACAAACATTAAAGAATGTCCAGTTATCCTGTACCTACTGTTCTTCTCTGCCTTTCATCTAACATTGTCAAGGCAGTTGTCAGTGCCACTCCAGGCTGTGGATCACTTTGAAGATAGTGAAGGAAACTTTGAACGTGACACGTCTCCCCAGGGCAGTGCTTGGAAGGTTTAATGCACTCCTGGCAGCCACGTTGCTGGAGAGACACGGGGTGTTCTCCTTGTAGCTGGAGTTTCTCAAGGACTATGGCTTCATGCCAGGTCACTGTGATGGACTTTAGATAAGAAAAGACAAAGCCAGATCAGCATTTGTCCAGATGGGATTGAGTCTTTTGCCAACTGGAGATTTTAGAAAGCATTATTCATGGATGCTGCCAAGATCAAACTTATTATTTTCTGGAGAATCCAGGACTACTTCTAAGATAGAGATTGACCTAGTGTTGGCATGACATGCTGTGGGACTCTGAAAACTCTTGTTTTTTTCATATTGTAGAGCTACTGCTATCTGATATGCAATCCAAGTCAAGCAGTAACTTAGCTATGCTTAGTCACTGGGATAGAGAGATGCCAAATCCAACAGGCTGAGCAAGTCTAAAAGCTGTGTCTTTGTTTCGATTTTATTTTGAAAACTGAATTACTGGTAAGTGCAAGAAATCTGTGGAGAAGAGTTTGTTCTGAAGCTGTTTTTACTAAAAAAATACAGAGTAACTAATTCAAACGTCCTTGTCAATGAAGACTTTATATTCCCATGTGGAAGAGACTTGCTGATAGTTCCAGTTATTTGCTAATTTTGTTGAAAACAATAATGCTTGCTAGCTAAAGAGGTATTAAGCTGAAACATTTCCAACTGTCAGACGCACAACAATTGATATTTTCCAGATCTTTTCTTCTTGAAGAAATTACCCCTGTGGAGGGTTTGAAAGAGTGGAATAACTCAGTCAAGAGAAAAAAGTACAGTGTCAGGAAGGATGGGGGCAAAGTAACTTTCAGTATATGCTGCTGTGAAGTGAAAAGGAATACTTTTCTCACATAGTCTGGCCTGGGTAGAGCAGGAAATAATGGACTTCAATTGCAGTATAATAATTTAGCTGTTGGGAAAAAAAACTTCTAACAAGTGACCAGAATAAATCAACAGCAAAGGTTATGGAGTCTCTGTCAGAAGTTTTTGAGAACATATCAGGCAAGCATCAGAAAAAAAAGTGAACTTAAGCTACATTTGGGACTGATTAGTCATCTTTAAATCACTTTCAGCACTTTTTCAATGGTTTGTTGCTTGGCTTGGCAAGAAAGGGTTAAAAAGGAACTACTTTGTTACATCAAAGGACCATAACAGCAATTTTTCAACAAAAAGAAATTACTGTAAGAGATACTATCTTAATCTAATTAGTGTTATTTAATAAATAGTTAAACCAAGCACAAATATGTTTGTGGGAGCAGGGGGAGGAGAAGAGCAGAGAGGCGTATTGGAGGGGGAGAGAACAGAGCCTGTAATGTCCAATTTAGAGAAAAGTTGCATCTTGTCTGGCTTTCCCCTTAAATTATAGGAGGGAAAAACACCATCACCACAAACCCAAACAATCTACCAAGCTTCCCGTTCTGTTCCACAGTAGAAACAGAACAAAAGGGAACAGCAGAGCTTTGCCCTGTCTCAAACTGGCCAGAGGGAAAAAGGCCTGTTGTATCTGCAGGAGATGCCACAAGGAGTCCTTAATTTCTAATCACGTGTTAATCTAGACAAAGATTTAACCAGTGCCCTTCAGATGCCATCTGCTCTGCCAGACCCACAGACAGGCCTGGGGACCAAAATTATCATAGCTCCTACAGTTTACAGAATGGGCTTTATGTAGCTATAGGTGCCATGTTGCTGCTACAGCCATGTCCATGCAAATACAAGGCAATGTTCAGAATAAAGCCATATAGCCTTGATCCACATTACTCACATGGTATTTTGTTATAAGAAGGTGGGCTATTTGGGACTCTTTTACATTAGTGGGGTCTCCCACCTCTGAAAAATTCTCATTGATTTTTTTTTAATACAATTCCCTGAAATATATGCTTTCAATATAGAATATTCAGCAGTGACTTTTTGCTCATTTGCCTTTAAAGTTTTCACTGCAAGTCTCATTGGCATTTATCCCAAAAAGATGTTAAAATTATATTGTAGAGGAAACCAGTTTAAAGCTTACTGGCAAAGAGCTGATCTCTTTTCTTTAATTTTGGTATATGCCTAAGTAAGTATAATCTCTTGGTTGCAAGATAAAAGTGCATCCACAGAAAACCATCTTCACTAAAACACACACAAGGTATCATACCCAACCCAATGTCCAACCCAATGCTTGAGCTAATATTTTCCTGTTGATGTTGAGGAAACTTATTGGGAAAACAGGAAGAAAAAAATGTCTTTGGGTATTTCTGGTGGCAAAATACACTACTGCATTTTTTTGGTCTTGAAATCTCTTTTAGGAGCAACCATGTCTCCTAACTGCCACAGTCAGGGCTCCATGCTGTGAGTGATCCTGACATTAAACAGCTGGTGTGATCTTATCACAGGTATTTATGTAGCAAAAAAAAATCCCTCCCTAGATATTCATATTGATATCCCCCTTGACTTCCACTGCCTCCCAAGAAAAACTCATGCAACCCTGATGTGCCTTGAACCTACAACAATAAAGCAACAGTAAAGCAAAAAATTACACTCATGATTAACTTCTTAGTTAATAAAATGTAAACTTGTTAGTTTAGATTTACTTCAGAGAGAAGAGCTGTATAGCCAGAAATATTGCCTATAAATTGAACCATGATGTCTTTAGATTAAGAGGCTGAAATGTGACCTTTCTTCCATGCAGGGGTTTTGGAACAGTGTCTGCTGAGGGAGGTCTGGCATCTGGACGTACAATTGTTTCCACTGCCTGAGAGCTTTCCTCTTATAGGCTAAGTAACCTCAGCCTTGAACTTTGTTTATACCACAGGAGTCATGTTCTCTGTGACTCACAAAGCCTTTGGCAAACAAAAATATTTAGCCTTTTTTGAAGGGTGAAGAGGCTTCAGAGCAATGCTGAACTGAGAAGACATTCAAGAGGAAAAGAAAGGAGAAAACTTCGGAAGAAAGCTGCTCACATAGACCTCTGGTTAAAGACAGAGAATCTTAGATATTGTTCAGCAGCAGGATGACGTGAAGGAAAATAGAGGAATATCTTGGGAACAGGGATGAAAATTCATAAATACAAATCTGTGATTGATGGGGCAGAAAAGAGTTGTCAGGTTCCTGATCCCTGCACACTGAGCATCCACATCAGACATTAGGTCTCTGGATCTGGCCTGCCTGCAGACGTCATAGTAGGATGCTGAAGTTCCTCAATCTGTCTTTCCACTTCTCCAGGTCTTCTCATGAGATGTCAGACAGGCCCCAATTAATAATGTAAAACAGATTTTAAGTGTAAGAGTAATCACTAATCTCAAATTGCTTGTTTCCTACCCCTATGCCCTCCCTGCAAAAATTGGTAGGAACTCTAGAAAATTCATAGGAAAAACAACATAAAACATCTTTTCTGCTCTTAAAATCATTCTTCCAGTGTTTATGTGACCCAGATCATAAAATCTGTGAAAAGCTGGTAGTTTGCTCTAATCTGGCTGTCCCGTATATAGGGAGAAGAAACGGTGAAAGATAAGTGCCTAGAAGAATGCAGATCAAGAAACATGCCGGGGAAACAGAGATGAATGGAAAGTAATGAATCAGAAAGCACTACTGTATCACCTCAGGCACCCAAGTTCTTGATCAGTGTTTGTTGCCATCTGATGTGGAAACAGAAGGGAGGACACAGGGAACCAGCCAGGCAGTGAAGGGCAGTCTGTGGTTTCCCACAGGTGTGGGAGGTGTGTCTGTATAAATCACAGCCCAAGGGGTATGTGCCTGCTTACCTACAGAATGACTCAGCAGAGATTCCCCTTCCACCTTCCCAGGGTGTCCCTGGGGGCTTTCACAGAGCCAGGTAGCCCAGGTCCCCCAACACAACTGCTGTAGGTCCTAGGGAAGCTTATCTCAAGTATGGAGGGACAACTAGGCATGAGAAAGCTATCCATGGAGAAGGTGTTAGACTCCTTTACAGTTATCCTCCCCTTGTGAGCCCCTGGAGAGGAGAGGGGCTGGCAGAGGTGCCTTCTCTGCTTGGGGTGTCTGCAATATCCTTGCCTCTTTCCTGAGCCTGTATCATTTTGCCTTCAAAGGAGTGTAGAGGATACAGAGGACAGTCAGTCTTGTTGTGGGGGGAAACAAGGAGAGAGGGCCAAGGAGAGGCTGACAAAGATCACGTTAAGAAGTCTGTGTTAAAGGTCTTGTGGATGTGTATGCTGGAGACATCACAGTTCTCTGAAAGAAATGGTGAGGTGGGTCAGCTTTCCATTGTATCTTGGCTATCTTTCAGCTGATAGGAAATGTTTCCATTGGGCAGTGTCCCAGAATTACTGTGACAGTTTAGCAGCCCACACGAAGTTCACGTCCTTTTTCTCTTTTGCAAGAAAAATGCTATAAATGGCATTACATTCCTATGAAAAAATGCTGTAATATCCGAATGTTTTGGAACAGAGGAGGTCTGGGATAAGACTAACTCAAAATAGGCCAAAATTGGTGTTAACTGTGAAATTCATGTGCTCATGCAACCAATTAACACAACATGATATTGGTAATAGTATTGTAAGATTAGTTTCAGTCTGGCTTATCTCTTGATCCATTCTATAGTGGTAAAGCAATTCCAGCCAGAGCTGTATAAACCTGTCCTTCCTTGTCATGCCGCTGAATAATAAGCACTAAGTGGTTGACATCTGTTTGTATACTTACTGTGCTTCATGCTGATAAGTTTTTTCCACAGGTAGGGAAAATAAAGTCCTATAGTAACTAGGGCTTTAGTGGGGCTCTGTGGCACAGCCCTGCAAGGCATAATAGAAAGTAATTTACTGACAGAGACCTATTCTCAGTTGCAGCAGTTGGTTGAAATGTTAGTTTAAATTCACTGAGGATCTGGCTGTGGGACCCGGTTTGACACTCTGATCCTATATTTACACTATCACAACCCAGTTGGAAATCACCAAGTATTTGGGGTGTGGTCCTTCACAGGGAGCACTCTGACACCCATGTTGGTTTAGTGTTTTCTTGTTGGGAGAAGTGAACACATTCAGAAAATTAAGAGCCACCTTTTGGCAAGAAAGCTGCTATTACCATAAAACAATGCAATTTATACGCCAGTTCTTTTTTTATTGGCATCTCTGGGTTGTAGTGGCATAATTTGAGTTGAGAATTTCTTGAGGACAGCATGTAAATACTCACAACTACAAGATTCCTTTCCTTTTGTGTTCAATTTAAGCAGGTTTTAAAAAAATTGGTTTTAGTCTTGAGACAGGGAAAATAATCTCAGTGTGTGTATGTGTCTTTCATCATACACCAGCTAAAATGGTCTTTTATTCTAACTCAGTGACATAATGTCAATATCATTAACTGAAGAAATTATTTGTCTTCAAATGAAATCTAAAAAAGAGGCTGGAAATAGGGTTTGCTGGGAGGAGATTGTAATTTTTTTCTGAACTGTGAACTTTAAAGCATGATCCCTGATTTTATTGTGCTCATGCTGCCTTGCTGAAATTGGAGCCATCCCCCCTGCCTCCTTCTACCTAAGATTTACTGGAAGCATCGCTTAAAGGAGAGAAGGCAGCCTATTTGTAGCACTGTGTCTACTACAGGGTGAAGATACTGGAGTGCCTCATATCTAAATTAAGTTCTGATTCATTTAGAAGTCCAGCTCGAAGGCTGATGGTACTGTGACAGCTGAGATCTGTTGGTGTGTCAGAGCTTACAGATATTCCTTTATTGATCTTTAACAGGAGCTCTTGCCCTGAGCCTATAGTGCTCTGTTGAATTGACCAATTCCATCCCCAGCTCCTCTCTCAAAGGGTAGTTTGGGTTCAGATGCACATGTTGTAGTGTGAAATTGTGAGCACCTTGAATGCAGCTGCTGAGGTAATTGGCTGCTTGAAATTTATGTTGTATCCTCCTCTGTTCCATATTTTGCCCAAGTGCCATTCAAAGACCTCCATAAGATTAAGATGCAGTCTCAGATCCTGTTTCTGGAAGCTCCTGATGCTCGGACACAGGCAAATCAGAGGAAATTCAGCACACAGCCACACAGCTGATTAGAGGGGCTGGCATGATTCTTTACAATGGAAGATGAACACGTGTAATGCACCTAACTTGGCTAAGTAGCAGTTGGTTCAAGTGCCAGATGAAGACAAATGAGAGGAATCAGTATGGGCATGTGAAATGAGACAAACCCAGAGGGAGGAAGCATTTTGGCCAAATAGCAGCTGCTGTTATGAAGAGAAAGATCTAGGTGATTGGCAGGTCCCAATTTTTTTCATACCAGTAATTTCTAGCATCTCAGTCTCCTCTCCTGGGAGGAACAGGCTGGAAAAACAAAGAAGAGCAGACATGTTGCAACACAGACTGTTCAAGGTGGTATGATTTATGTGTTAGATGTAAGATGATTTTCAAAGAAAATGGTGGAAACTCCATGAAGCATAGAAACACAGGCCACTGTACCAGTGAATGCTCCATAAGGGTCAGTTAGGAAACTGTAGAAGGATGTATTAGAAATTTCATTAAGATGTTACATTTCTAAATGGCAAAATTTATGCCAAATACACTTAGCAAAAAAAAAATTTTTAAATCAAAAGGCATAACGATTTCCAGTAGTATTTACTTCCATCTCAGTTCAATGATCAGATAGTAAAGGTGGCAGCTTTTATCCCTCTTAATCCATTGGCCACTAAATGAACCAGTCTTAAATTCCAGGGCTAGGTTTGTGCCACATAGATTTCTCTCCTGTGAGTGGTTCCTATGACAGAATTTGAAAGTTTTCTAACTTTGCTTTCTGATTTTTTAAATTCTTTTGTGTATATGCAGCCAACTCATTTTTCCAAAGTAATCAAGTTATCATGGTATTTGAGTCATAGGAAAAGAGGTAAGAGTAATATTAATCCAAAGAACACTACGGGTACCCTCTCTCTATTTAGCCTTGCCCAGCAGCTATTTTCAGTCTATGGAAGTCATACAACACTGTGATATCGTGTGTTAAAAGTATGTCCTATTGCCAGTTGCCACATCTTATAGTATCTTTTACCTTGGGTCTAGTACCTAGGGGTATTGCCAGTGAAGCAATGTCCATCCTTATTCTTTTCAGCCTCTCTGAAGTCCAGTCTGCTGCAAAGTTATGGGTAATTTACAAACCATATGAACAGCTGTATAGAAGTTTAATACAAAATTCTTACTGTGCTTGTTAACTTGTGATAATGTGATTATGTGCCCAAGAGGCAAGGACCTAGGCATGTTTTTGTCTTTTGTACACTTAAAATCTGGTGCTGCTTACCTCATTTTCCTACTTAAAATCCAATGAGGTTAGGAGAGGTGTACTTTCTTTTTTCCTCACTCCTATGATGCTTTTTGGGAAACCCTGCTGTAGTAATTCATGTTGACTATCAGATTAGCATTTTTCTAATGAGTTTCAGAAAGTACGTGTTTATTTTTCTGCAATTTTGTAGATTCTGTTAGCACAGTCATTTAAAAGTTAGAAAAATAAATTTAGCAGCAGGAACATTACCTCTAGGACTCTGTCTGGCCACCATCAGTCACATGAGTCTTGAGAGCATCTGTCCACAGAAGAGTGAAGGGTTAAATTCTGTTGTTATTTTGTGTGTTTGTTCCCATTGAAAACAGTAGCTGTATGGGAGCAATAGAGCAGTACTTGGCCTTAAGCCTTTCTCAACAGCCAAAAAGTATTCCATTATCTGGATTTTCTCTTGCAGACTTTTTCCCTCCAGGAGAAAAATCTATGTACTAGATGTTCTTGAAATGAATGAATAATGCTGTAAACAGTCTCATAATTAACCCCTCTTGTCTAAAATGAGTGTTTTCCTATAATGTGCTTAACCTTGTGGGATGATGGTGTTTAAAACCCAACTGTGGTAGACAGATCTGAACTGAAGACCTGTAATAAGGAGAGAATTTGTAAAAGAAAACCTATGAGATGAAAAAAATGTGATAGATGAGAGAATGGTGGCTAGAATCAAAATAAGACCATTCATTTCTTCTCCCTGTCTTTCTGTCTGTCTTTGTCGTTTCTCAAGGGGGCGAGGTGAGATGGCATCTACCAGGCAGATCTCAATTTGCAGTCTTAAATCTCTAAATAAATGTCTTAAGAATTGATCAAGGAATTGTCAAACAATTGATCCTCCCATGAAATATATTATCAAAGATATTCATCAAAGTGGCAGGTGAAAAGACTGGGGAGTTTTGTTTGGTTTTCTGTTGTGTTTTTTAAACATCCTGTGAACAGTCTTAGTGGGGACTTTATTATTAATATTTTGCACTTCATCCCGAGCCACTTGCACATGTGTTTTTGAAATAAGGGAGATGAAGTAAAATTGTTTTAATCTTTTCCTTTCCTGGGGTGTATTTAGATGAAAGAGTCTGTGGTAATCACCATTAGGTATCTGGCTACCCCCACAGAGTGGGCACATGCCTGATTTTTCTTGTTCTCCATAAATGTTCCTGGATTTTTTCCCTTTGAAGATGTTAAGCTTTACAGCACTGTGCCTCAAGCTCTGTTTATTGAATTTCATGCTAGGATGAGTGAGAGGGGGTTAATATACTCATTCTTGTTGTTTGTCTTTCTCTGTGTGCTCTTCCCTGACCTGCTTGGTATATCTCACACAGCTGGCAGTAGCTGGAATGTCCAATACTGCTGGTGCACATCCACATGTCTGAGAGGGTAAGTGGAAACACGTACTCCTGGAGAACACTGACCACTCTCTCCTTGTATTTTATTTTTGTTCCCAACAGACGACAAGGAGGACCGACACAAGGGTCATTTAAAAAGCAAATTTAAAAGGTCTGTTTTAAAACAGGGAAAGGGGCAAGTTCTGCTCTCTTTTCAGAGGAGTTAAGCCAGCTTACCTAAAAAGAGAATATGCCATTTATTTAGTTTGAGCAAGGTAATTTTCTATGTGGAAGTCCTCCTATCTAATTATGATCTCTTCTCTCTGAACTTTGTTTCCTAAAATTTTAAAACTGGTGAGAATGTTGAAGGACCTTTGCCTTAATTTATTGCTCCCTTTAAGTTGTTTAGTTTTAAAGATTAAGAGCTTACTCGGAGAAGGTTAATCGTGGTGACCTGTGTGGTTCCCCATTCCTGGCTCTTATTTCAACTAAACAGACTGCCTATAGCTTGGACTCAGAACGTTCAGACTGTGCTTGGGAAGAGCTTAGGATATAATAAGATGAGTCTGCTTGGTCCTGGATATGGAAGATTTACCCACATCACCAGGAAGAGAAAGGTTAACCTGTATTACCTGGCTATCAGATTTCAGGCTCCACCTCAGGGAGTTCCTGAGATGGCTTGTCCTCAGTCTGTGCCTGGGTGTATGTTCATGTACAAGCAACAGAGTGAGCAGGTTGGACCTGGAGAACAACTTCAAACTTGGGCTTGACTTGCAGTGTAAACATACTTTTAGAGGCATTTGAAGAAACAGCAATCCATGCTTAGAATATCTTCAGAAACTGCAGAAACTTGTACCAACCTCAGATACAAATCTTAACAAATACTGGCTAAATACTCACAAAGTCATTGACAGGAAGAGTGTGGTATGTGAGGGATGTGTTTCAATTGACGTTAGACTAATTAAGAGTGATGTAAGATCAACAGCTATGTATTCAAGTCACTAATCCATAAAATATTTAGGACTGGATAGGAACAGACTGAAACGTCTCAAGTGCAAATATATTTATGACATTGCAAAAAAGTCTGTACCACTAACACCCTATCTCCATTTTTGGAGTTTAACTCTCTCTGTAAATCTGGGCCCCCAGATATTCTAGAAATGAGAGATGTATACATGTCCTGCAAACTGAGAGGTAGCTAGGTAAGTGAAGATTAGAGACTTGGGGAAAACTTGGGATAGCCCAATAGTAAAATTGTAGCCATGATTTTTTACCATTTCTGTGTTCTTCTTAGCAAACCAGTGATGCAGCAAGAGCATCTCTATTATGCCAGGTTATCAAGGACAAGAGACACTCTGTTATGAGAGCTGTCCTGAAAATATTAAAATCTGCTGGGCATGAAAAACAAAATAAAGAAGAGAAAAAGGATGAAAGAAAATCTCCGGCAAACACTTTCCCCCCTCCCTCCTCACTTAGAAAGTTACTTTTTCAGTGCTCTAACATTTCTGAAATGAAGAAATTACTGATTTCTTACCTATGTATTATAGTGCTCTAGGACACTACAGCTAGCAAACATCACCTTGTGTAAAAAAAAAAGAAAAACCCCATCCCATTACAGAATTCAAGAAAACTTTAATTTATTTAAAGTAAGTAAAATTACCATGTTTGTGGATTTGTTTTCTTGTGTAAGAAGCCAACATAAAAGCAGGAATAGAAATGTTCATATTTTTATGCTGTAACATATCCATTCATGCTTGTACTATATTTCAAAGGTGAAAGAATACTGAAGTCTCATTTGGACTTCATTTAACTAAGGATATGTTCATTAAGTTCTATAAAAGTAGGGATTGTCCAAAAGGCAGTGACTGCAGTAGTGGAAGAGGTATCTTAAGAATATTCTACAGACGCCTTTCATTAAGTGAATGACAAAAGAAAGGTAAACCCTTTCTACCTCATTTCGTGGTAAGCATATGTGCCTCTTCTTGTGCACATAAATAGTTTGACATTAACAAGCAGATAGCTCCCAGGCAGCAAAGATGGAGACGCCAACATCCAACAACTGTGATGTGAGAAACCAATATGGCATATTTATCTTAGTTTCAATATTGCGCACGTGGAGCAGTGCCTAAGCAATCCACTTGCAAAAACGTTAAATGATCTGTCTTCTCTCCTAATTTGTCTGCATAAGGAGGCCACTGCTGCTTTGTTACTTGTTCAGTTTTTGTGTGATGTAGTCATAATATTACTACAGTCATGTAGGATGGTTTTGTGAGGGCAAGGATGCATCTATATGAAGAGATTAAAGTGCTTGTGCATAGTTTTGCACTTGTGCAGGTTAATATGTCTCACTTCGGCTTGGAGTTGCATTATAGCTCATGCTCACAAGTACAGATGACTCAATCCAACTGGCAACATTTTCTGATTTCGTGTCTTTTTATGTTCCATTTCACTGTGTGTAGTGCTGCTGAAGGAGTATTGTGTAGGTGGAATTACTTAAAGGTTAGTAAGGGTGATGTCACCTAATGGGACTGTTTGTTTGGACTCAACTGGATAGCTAAGCAGTAAAGTATGTCTGACTTCTTTCTTCAAGCAAAACTGATGTGAAATAATTCCCAAATACAGAATAGTTCACACAACACATGGAAAAGATTAACAGCAAGAGAACAGTCCTGAGATAAGAGAAACAATTTTACATGTGTACAAAACAAACCCCAGCCCATTGTGTTTATTCACCCTTACTCAAACTTGATCACTTTTACCCTCAGGAATAATTGCATTAAGGTGTTTGCGGATTTTTTCCTCTAAAATTACAGGAATTAGGATGCTTTCAATTAATTGGTGCCTTAACTGCTAAAAAAGTGATGGTGATTCTCTGAGAATGACCTTAAAAAATGTTTAATCTTTCCTTGCAAGTTTGCAACCTCTTTGTTGCTATAGTTATTGCTCTTTTTATGTGTCAGTATGAATTTTGAGAGACACCCCTTAATCAAGCCCCAGACAAATGTCTATTTGGGGACATCTACACAAATGGTAGAGACAGATTCTCCTCTTTACTGAGGGGTTAAGTAAGATGGGAGAGAAGGACAGAAAGATGAGAAAGAATAAAGTAGATAAGCGAGTTGAAAAAAGAGGAAGGGGAGAGGTCGATGAGAAAGAAAACAAGAGTATGAAGGAAGGAAAATAGTCTGAAAGGAAGGGACTGAGAAGCCTCAAGGGAAGTAATCTTTGACACTGAGAAAGTTATCATTTTCAGTATGATTATTCTGAGACTAGTATCTGAGGCCTAGAGAGTCTCAAGTGCGTGAGCTGAGATGTTCTGTGGTTGGGTTTCTCATGAGGGGTGGCTATTGCTGTGTGCAAGACAGTGCCCTCAGCTGGGTGAAATATACGCCAGAAGTGTACAGGTCGTACCAAAAGCGCATCTCGAACTTCTGGAAACCACTCACTGCCAAATTTCCTTGATATTCTGAAAATGACCTACTGGAAAAAAATAACACAGTCTGATGCCAAATTGATTAAATCCTCTTGATGAAAGAGAGGCTACGGAAATTAGATGAGTAGAAAAATGTCCCAAACTAAGTTCAGTTAAGAAAATATAGTTTTCATTTTCCCAAATTCAAATACAAGTTTTCTGTATTCTTGATAAGGCTGAATTTTGTTCCCAGACAATGTTATTAAGGTGAGCTGCTACTATACTATCTACTACTTCCATCCATGTCAAAGACTTGTGTGTCTGAGGTACTCTGACATCAGCCTGGGGCTTTTACAAGGGACTGAAATGATAGATGAAAACTATGTTTAAGGGAATCAAAGCAGCGAAATAAAATATTGCATGCATCTATGCAAAGTTACACAAAACATGCAAACTTTTAGCAGTCCAACAGATGAACACTGACAGGACAAGGGGAGAGTGTTTTTGACAAGATTCTATTTAGGCTGTGCAACTTTTCAGCAGAGGTTAATCATCAAATTGGCCAAGATATCTTTGCTATTTTCCTCACCATGTTTGCACATGAGGCTTTTGTGATTCAGCACAGAAAATCTAAAACCTATTGACATAAGGCCACTGTTTGCAGAATCATTTCCTTGGGTTTAATCAATGGTGCAGTCATGCTCTCAATTCACGCATGGTGACTAAGGTGGCAGAGTAACAGCGAAGCTGATGCATATGAAGATTGATCTTTTCCCACTCTTTGCTCTTCCTTTTTGAATAGCCACGTAGATACGTTGTTTTGCTTGACTGCTGACTTCTACCTATGTCTCAGAGTGGGAGGGACAGTGCACGTCTGTTCATCTCTGAAGAAAAAAGATGGAGGATTTCATTTCAGGGGACCAGAACCATTTTGCTGGTCTGAGGTGCACTAAAATCATACTCTTTTGCTACATCCCTATGACCTCCTCTCCCTGGTTTGGCTACTCAGCATTCTGGTAACTTACCCTCACTCATTGTTTTTGTGTGAACCTACCTCTGTGTGACTTTGGACTAATTTTTACTTTTCCCAAGGTGCCTGTACATTACCAAGATATTACATAAGATCATTTGCTTTAGAAAGAGCCAGGTCTTTATCCTTTTTTTTTTTTTTGTAAGCCCTTCACTATTCAGATGCTTCCTATAATTGGTGAGAGTATTTTCTTTATGAAGATAGTTTTCCAGGCCTCTAAAATATCTAGTGATATATTGCAAAAATAAGATTTTTTTTTGCCTGAAAGTCACAGAGTACTCATCATGACTTAAAGGAAAATAGTTTTCCCTCTTTTCCCTTAACTGTTTATGTTTTTAAGACTTTTTTTCTTTTTCTCCTTTTATTATTTATTTTATTTTTACTCCTGGGATTCGGCAGTGGATGTGGCATGAGCAAATGGAAATTAGATATCCTAGTAACCAGTGGAGAAGCTGTCCAGTCATTTTTTGTTTCTGGTGAGTGTTCTCTCTCCTACTTGTCATAAAAAGTCTTTTGTGCAGTTCTCTTCTCTCCTTAGGCTTTAATCCAGCAAAACACTTCCAACACCAAGTGGTCTCATTTGCTTTCAGTAACAATATTCACAGACTTAACATAAAGCATGTGTTGGAGTGCTTTGCTGGGTCAGGGACTGCTTTACTTGAGCTGCATATCAAGTCCTCATATATATTATTCTAGAAGTTTCTAAATTCCACAGTCTCAGTTCTTCATTGTACTTAGTATTTTTGTGCAATGCATTTTTGTAGAAGAGCACAGATTAACGAAAACATGTGAATTGACACAGATGTGCACGTAGCTGTGCTCATTAGAGCTGAGATATTCAGGGAGTTGTTTCTTATACAGCTATGTTTGCAAAAAACAAACTGCATTTCTTCCCCCAATTTGTTATGTTTTGTTTTGAGATTTCAGAATGACAACTTAGGGAACCAATCAATAAAGTAATTAAAATAGCCAATATTTGCCTATCAATGTTCAGGCTAGGCATGGTGATTAATGGTGAATTTCCCACTCAAAGCATCAGTGGATACTAACATTATTTCAACCTGATTCCTGATTTGCTCAGGTCTCACCATGTGTCTACTTGATTTTGTAAAAATTTGTTTTAAAGTTGGCCTAGTTTCACAAAAAGTTGAGAAAATAACCTTTAGATGAAGAAACAGGTTTGGGCAGCCCTGGCTTTTGTCGGTAGCAGGCTAAGGGCATCCCTCACTTAATTCCATTACTTCGCAGCATTTGGAGCTTTGCCTGTGTAGGACAGAGATGATGCGGGCTGGCCGTCAACAGCCACAGCAGCCCGGCTCCTGTCGGGTCTCTGCCCTGCAAAGCTTCCGAATGTTATCGCCTCCTCGTTCTCTCGGCATCCCTCTGCGCACACCGGAGGGCGTAGCTCGGGGTTGCTTGTGCCCAGACACGCCACAGCTATGTCTGCGCTGCAATTTCTGCTTTAAGGCCAGGAAAAGAGCAGAGGCACTGGGAGCCACCCACCGAGAAGTGACAGACCGACAGCTCCTTGCACTTGTCAGCTGTTCCATGAGCAGGCCAGCAGAACGTGGCTCATGTGCCTCTGTCGCACAGCCACCGCCACTTCCCTAAACGCCAGGGACACAACAGAGACTTATCTTGTGCTTAGGAGGCAATAAATTAAGGATCCGTGTGACACAGATAGGGAATTAGTCTGAAAATCAAGTGTTGCCTGAGTAATTTGAAATGGTAACTTATGCTGATTTCACCTTCTATTTCTGCCATTTGGTCCTTTAAAAGAAATCTTTAATCAGGATTAACAGCTCTGGTGTGTCATTTGGGATATCTTACATCTGAAAAGATTTACCTGGAAATAGTTAACTCTGAGAAAGAGACTTAAGCTAAAATTTCAGTTAGACAGACAAATCCTTGCAATCTCAACACTCCCCAAAATCCTGGACACAGAGTGGATTTTTATCCCACAAGTATTGTGCTGACTGTATTTTAAAGTACCACATAGAAAAAAAAAATCCCTTTTGAAGAAAATCCCACCAACCTTATAAATAGTTAAAGAATTGCCTTTAAATTTTTATCAACAAACATTTTGGTTTTCAGTTTAGAGCTTTGCTGAAATTCAAACCCTAAAGTTCTGTTTCAATTCTCAGTGCTGTAGATATTTTGATCTTCATAGTGCATGTTTCAGTGGCCACAGTTCCTGATGGCGAAGATGTAATCCCTCTTTTGCACATTTGAAGAAATGCTTTGACCTCACAATTTCCAAACTAGAAAATTCACTTTAAACTGGGTTTTTCTTTCCTTGAAATTGCCTATACAAGATGAGACAGATTAAAAAAACAAAAGCAAAAAAATCATTATTTAACTCAAAGCATCATTTAGAACTGGGACCCTTCCCTGCATAATGACAGTGCAGCTCTGGTGTCTGTTCTTCAGGAAACTGAAATAGAATCAGTCTCTACTTCCCACAAAACCTCCTGCACTCTCTAGGGCAGCATAAACAGGAGCCTTGTCTTAGCAAGCCTTCACCAACCACTAAACCAGCTCTTGTTCTCATCTTAATTTAGAAAGAATGGTGATTTTACAAACTGCTGGGCATGGTGCTGGTGACCCAGAAGATGGTGATGTGCTACTGACTTCTTCTGAGACATACACAAATTTTGACCATTTGTGTCAACTGAGTTGATGGGGGAGACAGTTTCAAAATATGTTAATGTGGTTAAAATTTTAACTTTACTAAGTCTTGTTAATTTTTCAGTAGTTGCAAATACATATGTAATTTTCACTGCTTGTTGTGCTAGGTACAGTAATCCAAGACAGGATCTTTATAATCTTCTCTTCTTATTTTGTAATATTGCTATCTTTGCTAAAGACATTCATGTCTTATTTCTTCATGGGAGATGACACGTGTCTATAGAAGAACTAGTGTTTCAAATGTGGTTTGCATGTGGTTAGCATCTTTCTGAATTTGAAATATTTGTTTTCTTTCTAAATCAAACTAATAAATCCATTCCAAACATTTGTTTCTGCTAACATCTCCCAGAGAGGGACAAACTTTGTGAGGGTGGAGGTGCCACAGTAAGACTGAGTTAAGCTGCACATTTAATGTGATCAATGCATTACAAGTTTAGTCAAAGTAGTGTAAGGAATTATCACAGATGCTCATGCAAGATTCAGCTGCGGAGGGTGTGTGGGACCCTGGGATTTGGTGCAGAAGACAGTCTTGGCCTTTGTCAAGTTAAAGATAATAGTATGTTAATTTATGCATTTTAGTAAATGATTTTTAGGCAGAGTTTTTGTGTTTTTGTCTCAGATGTGGTTTGAAGTTTCCACATTAGAATCTGTTGAGTAGCTGATCATGGCCTGTTAAACATATCTCAAAGATGTTAAACCTTATCTCTGTGTAAGACAAAAATAAAAACATACTTCCTTTCAGTCTCATCCCAGGTAGCTGGGTATTTGCCTCAGGCTTCCCATCATAACCCACCAAATGAGAAATTACTGCCTCTAGCTCAGTGATTAGTGCGAGCACTCCCTAAACTGCACATTGGGAGAACATTAGCCAAATTTGGAGAACCACTCAGTTAACATTTTAAGCTAACTTGCTGGTTTTTTTCTGAGGTGGATTAGGGGAAGTTCCTGTGAAGGAGCTCTTCCAGCAGAACAGTGTGTGTTTGTGACAAACACTTTGTAACTTCGGGGGAGTGACTTCCAGCAGAAGGTAACAACAAATAGGAAAGAGCAGGAAAGAGAAGACATTTTTTTCACTGTTGCTACTCGAAGGGTGACCAAATGTCTGCAGACCACAGGCCCCAGCTTGATTTGTGGGAGAAGGGAGATAAGAGGTGCAGAGGGGGCGACAGAGATGGGATGTGTAGAAAGGCACAGATTTATTTGTGAGGCATTTTTTGCATCTGTCTTGCACCCATGTAAGTGTTCCATTTTCCATGTGTTTCTGTCTTGAAGCAAGCATCCTGCCTCTTCATCTTACCGACTCTTGTAGCTAGCTGAAGAAGCAGCTTTTCCTAGCTGATGCTCTCCATGATTGCTACCTTCTTTAAATCAGGCCCAGATTCTTAAATCTCAGGCCCAGAAGGTGTTTATGAGAATTTTGCCTTTGCTGTTCTTCCTCTCACCACTATACATCACCTCCAACTGTATCAGTGTTGGAAGTCTAATGAGCTAAATCCAGACATTTGAAACGCAGATGAGAAGACAGAGAATGTTTATGCCTGGGGAAAACAGGGATATATCTTGTTAAAATTTTTTTAAAATATTTTTTTCTCTTAGTTGTACAACTCCTGCCACTCTAAAGTGGGAATTATATTCACTTTTAAAGAGAATAGCAATTCTTACATTGGGTATACCTGCAAAGCACTGTAAATCATTTATGTCACTCTTCATACTTAAACCATTCTGTTATTTCGTTCTGAGATCAAGGAGTGTGTTGGGACAAAAAATTTTTACAGTGGCAATTTAAAGAGGCTCTGGGAAACACATGTATGCTCAGATGTCACAGCATAACCCCTGGTTGTCTGAAAGTGTGTGAGAGAGAGATTGAATGGAGATAAAAACATGGGGGAAGAAAGTAAACCTCCCACACCTGATTTTCACATTCTTTGAGTCAGACGGATGAAAATCATCACCATGTTATGTTTATCTCATATCTGATCTTTAAAGCTTTGAAGAGCTGATACTGTAGTGTTAGCATTAACCTGACTGACAGAATCTTTCCTGGAGTTGACATGAGCAAATTTATCAAGAAGAAGATGAATTAATCACTCCGGTGAGCTTCATTAGTACCAACAAGGGCAAAAATGAGATTTCATCTCCCATGCTAACCAGGAACCCATTATGATGCTCCTGTGGAGCGTTGTGCCTGAGGGAAGAAAGGATAAAAATGAAGAAAGTGGATTTTGGGAGTGAAAAACTCTTGATACTAAGTGAATTCAGAGGGGAATAATTAATGGGACAGATGATTGAAATAAAAATACATTTGCTCTGTGAATTCACCAAAAAGCATGCCCCTGAGATTCTTCTCATTCATGTAACATGTCACCTAACAAGTCAGGATAAACTCGTGAAAACCTCTGGAAACAGTAGAAACTCCTAGAGGAAGCTTGAGCCCTGACCTTTTCTCAAACTGTCTGTATAGATCTGGTCACTGCTGTAATAGCAGAGTACACAGAGCACACCCATCCTTTTCTGCAAGTCACCATTGATTGCTGCCTCAATGTACATGTAGGTCTATAGTGTTTATATAGACCAGTGACTTTGTACACCAAAGAGTGCAACCTGATAGGGAAGTCAGATTAGGTGTATGACCTCTAGACAAGACCTAACTGAGGTTTTCTACCCAAAGCATTTCAAAGGTACTGCTGCACTTGCTTTAAAAAAAAAGTGTGTGCTAAAACGTACAAGCTGAGTGGCTTTGGGGCTGGAAAGCAAGTTGATGAGAGACTGAAAAGAGATCTGGTTTCCTGATTCCCTGGGTAGTTGCTGGTCTGCTGAGCTTGGCACACCAACATTCTCTTCCCTTATGTCCTAGGGCACAGTGCTCTGTAGCCTCTGGAAGTTCCACAGTGGTGGGTGATAATGGACACTCCACTGCTCCACAGGCCTTTTTTTCTCATGTTTTTCAAGATCCTGGTGAAATGTATTCCCAATATTTTGGCTGTATATTTTTAGTTCCCCCATCTGCAACATCTTCTGAATCTTGCTTATTCTGAGGGAAACATTTTTATTAAAGCCACAAATAAAACACACACTGGGTCACTAGGCACTTGTAGGAAAAAGTGGAGACTAGCATATTATGTAGGGGAAGGATGACAAACTAATACAGGCTGTAGCATGCAGATATATCGTTGGGGGAGCTACAGATGCTTGGATGCAAAAGCAGTGAAAGATGATGACTCTCTGGAAAAGTAAAAGCAGTCACATAGGAGCTATTTACCAAATAGTGAGAAGTGGAATTTTGTGAATTGTCATGCTTTTTAGCCTTAATGCCAGTTTTAGAGCCTTGTTGGGAAGGGAGGAAGAAGCTATAAATTGAAATGAATGTGATCATCTGTCAAAATGTTTAAGTGAAGAAAAATAAATGGAGATCTGCCTGAATCATCAAGAAAATGTAATGGACTGGGTTTCCTCTCTGACTAAGGAGTTGCAACTCATGACTGCCAAGTGAGAAACAGCCAGTTCTTTGTTGAAAACTGGAAACAAAAAGGTAACCACATTTCTTAACATTGTTATATTCTTGGGATATTAATGTTCCATATAATGTGTTATTACTTCTTCTGCCCAAGGCTCTCAGGGCCTTTTAGCTTATAGAATGAGTTGATATGAGTATTGAGGAAGGTCTTATTCTAAACCATATAGAGGGTTCAGGACAGAAACACATACATAGCACACAGATCTGTACAATCCTGTCTGTCATCAGGTTAGCTGAAAAGGACCCATTTTATTCCAAGTCTGGAGGGATGTCTGAGTGTAATGTCTTCGGGACAGTCAGTTTAAACACTGAAATCTGAACTCTTCACTCTGTGAGTGTGTCTCTAGGTTGAAGATCTGCTTTTCAAACATATTTCCTAAATTTTCTGCTGCAGGTATTGCTAATACCAGCAGGTCACACACTGATGAAGTAGAGGACTTCTTGCTCCACCTGAAGATTTTCCAAGCTTCTGCCTTCTTGTTGTGAATTGGATATTGATGCCTTGTCTCACGCACACAGTGAAGTCACATACGCACACAGAGAGTCTGAAGCAGTGTTTATTGATACACACTCTAAGGGGAGAGCTGCATTGCTATTTCACATATTCTCTGCTAAACAGGCACTGGGTTTTCCAGTCATGCCCACGTGTAAGCCTGTGGTCTGAACCCCACTAAAAAGGAGCTGTCTCCCATCCCCTGTTGGTGAAGCAGAGGGAAGAAAACTGAAATGGCACCTCACATACATTTCAGGCATATGGGTGAATAAGCTGTGACTAATATTAATTATGTTGTGTGATATCAGAGGTCATGTAATTGCACTGAGAGCGTTGAGTGAAGACATGTTGTGTCAAGTTATCTCAATTTTGTCTTGTAAAGCATCAAGGGCGAGCCACGTGCAGTACTGATTATTAACTGTGTGTTACTTGTATACCAGGATTGTGAATGCTAATGAGCCTTCCTGTTCATCACAATAGAACTGACATTTGATATGAATCTGAATCACGTTTCTTCTTCATCTGTTCTACAAGACGTTTTGGTCAGGAGAATGAAAACCTGGCTCTACTGCTGTTAAAGAAAGAGGTGTAGAAGCATATCTAGAAAAGTTTATTGAAGGACTATGTGAAGGCAGCATTCATGACAGTAGCAAAGTAGAATGAGAGAACTTAAAAAAGGAGATGTCCTGTCACCTACTACAGAGAGAACTGATTCATATCTTTTGACTGATATGCCTTGTGGCAAAAATATCATGGAATAATAAAATATTCCAGAAGTGCAGGACAAGACCTTTTCTGAGAGGCTGGGCATAGACCTGTCTGACTTGACCGGACGTTGCTAGTGCTTGCCAAAAAAGTGTGAGGTGGTTAGCAAATCCAGGACACAGGGAAGGGGGAACATTGGCAAATGAAAAGGTGCTTGCCTTTGTCAAGTTACTAAAGACTCACGAGGAAACTAAAGATAAGGAATACAGCCAGGAATACTTGAATAACAGGTATTTGGTGTTCATTGGCAGTGACACATGCAAATGAAGATATTGGGGTTTTTTTGTTTGTTTTCTACCACCAGGTAGTACTTCTTTCCTTTGCCCTCACAATTTTTTGGTATTTTTTTTCTTTTATATCCACACTTCCTATTTCCAAAGGGTAAGCAGTAGCTGCCTAAAGTGTTTAAGGAAGCTGTTTACATTTTTCTACATTCCTGATGTTAGTTAATATTTAGAGGAGCCATTCTTGAGGCTCTAGAGGAGCCTGTATTTGAACACAGAACTTTCTGCCAAATACATCTGGCAGAAAGGTTACCAATATATTTGGTTTCAAAGACAAGCACCTGCTTGAGGCTGTAATGTTGACATTTCCTATCTTTGCATGTGGTGTGTCTGCAGCTCTGTTGTTTACAAAGTGCATGCATGTTGTGCTGGTAAATATTTCTTCACTCTCAGTCGCGGAGACTAAAATTGTTTATCTATAGAAAAGAGAGAATTAGCAATAACAGTGCACTCTTCTGTTCTAGCAGTGATAAATATTTGACTGTCATTATGTTCAGCTTGGGCTATTTTGTAAATATTCTGAGTGCTCCATGTGAGAGTTGTCATTGCTTGGTAATCTAGCTTCATCTTCAAACTTTTATCCATAAAATTAAACCAACAGGCCTTAATGGGACAAAATGTGTGAGGAAAGGGTCCCAACAGGCATAGCTGAAGAAACAGGCCCTTAGAGAATGCGTTAGTATTTAGAGACTGAGATAACAAGGTATAATCTCACTAATAGTTAGTACTGGGCTGTGTGACACAAGCTGTTGGGACACGCAGTGACAACAAACATATGCTTTTCAGATGGAGTCAAACGACGTTTTGACAAACTTTAGTATTACAATTTTCATAGTTTTTCTTTAAAATTATATGTCAAGCAACGAGTATGAAGAAGCTGTCATATTCCTGATGGAAATAAAATCTCTACATTTGTATTCAAAGCTCACACTGCCTGTCCTGGTACTACGAGAAGATAAAAACACATCAGTCAAAAACATCTGTTACATGTGATGTGTTGAAAAGCACCTGGTCTAAATATACACCTTTTACAAAGTTAGATTTCAGCCTAATTTGAAAGTTTCTGAAGCTTTCAAAGTTGAGGTTTTTACTGAGGTTTAGATTCATCCCTTACAAAAGGTACATATTTGTGTTTAAGTTTTCATGGCCAAGTGTTAAAATCTCAGATAAACATCCCTATAGTTTAATGAATCAAAATAGATTTGTTGCCCACTGAAATCAGCTGAATAGTAGACTCATTCACAAATGTAATCCTAGATATTTTATTTTTTAAAGATCAGAAGACAAGTCTGGACCAACTGTTTTAGTACAAATAATTCAGCTGTCTGCACTAACAGCCAAGAGCTGTAGGTCTCTGTAGCGAGGCCTCATCTGCAGAGCAGTTGCCCTGAGGAAGCCTGTCAGATCCCACAGGATCTGTGTTCACCCTGATAGCTTGCTCCATCCCAGGCTTTGCCATTTTTATTCCTTGATCATTTAATCTGTCCTCCTGCACAGATGGGCGAGGGACTTATTGGGGGACTGGGGGAGCAGGATGGGAATGGTGGTGCCCATGTGCTGGACGTGGATCATTAAAGTCAGCATTAGCAGATGATGTAGGGCTCAGGTGTCTTCTTGGTGGGATACACAAGTAAATTATTTATATAAATAAATATTCGTCCAAGACAATTAGCAGCCATAGAGTGAAGTGTGGTGTGTGCTGGGCTGTCTTTCTCCCTCAGTTACAGAGCCAGACTCTTGTAAACAGGGGTGTGAGTGGGTCAATTGTTTATTGGCCCTGCCAAATCAAAAATTGTAATTTTGGCTCAGTAGGAACAGATTGGTTGCGGCTGCAATCATCCTTGCCACCCCTGCTCGAGTGTGTTCCCTTGGATAATGAACCTTAGATGATGTAAATTAACACAGCTCCTCTGACAGCATGGCTTGTGTCTCTTCAACAGCTGTGCTTTTAGCATGGATATGCATGGATTAATGGCACCTGCATGTCTCCTGCATGGTTGTCATTGTGTACAGCAATGGGAAGCAGGAACATCCTGGATTATGGAATCTTTGATATTCTTGTTCCTGAATGAAGAGGGTCTCATGTAAACCAGATTTTTGTCTATTCAGTGTGCTCCCATCTGGAAAGGTTTACAGGCACAAATATCTGGAGGCAGCCTTCGTCCTAGAGCAGGATAGATATGCAGAGATGGGGCTGCACACGTGGTAATCCACCCTGTGTGTGCTGAGGGGGGCTGGAGAGCTGTATGAACAGCTGCAGGGAATCGGCTCAGGACCAGCTCTGAGCCTGAGCCTGCTCCACGCAGAGCAGCAAAGCATCTCAGCACGGCACTCCACGTGTTCATAGGTGTATTTTCATGTGGACATAACCTCTCTATTCCCATGTCTGCACCAGCTCTGCATGTAGTTAGAGACACATAAACACAATGCGGTGCCTCTAATCATATTCCATGTCGGACAGTAAGTGCCTCAGTGGGCTCTGCATCCTCCACACAGACTCTATTTCCATGTGTGCAGGGTCTGGTACGTGCCTTTGGAGCACTAAACCTGTGTCCACGTTAAATAATCATAAGTGGAATCAAAAATAATCATACAAGTGGAATCATATCAGTTAACATGTGATTACATAACCATGGTCTTTTCAGTTTTCAAATGCAGAACAAGGCTTTTAGATTCAATTTCATTTTTGCTGCTGTGCTTCCTGATGTCCTGCTTAAGACTTAGGCTGAAAGTAGATAAAGAACAACTTCTTCCAAGAGCTGGTTTTTAGAATTCCAATTTATATTAAAACTTTTCCAAAGCCCAGTTCAGCCTCTTGCTCTGTGCGAAAAGTGCTTCACCCCTTCCCAATGCCTCATACATGAGCAAAATGGGCATATTTTTTTCTGGCAGAGAGGCAATTGTTTTCTTAGAGTTTATTTTGTGTCCTGTGTGCATTTAACTGCTGTGTGGAATGACGTGAAAGGGGTTTTTTTTGAGTGTTTCTGCTGTGTCTGTCAAAGGGCTGCTAGAGGTTTAGACTGCCTGTATTATCTTAGCAGTGATTTTGTGTCACTAAATAGGAAGCTATTAGCACAACCTTGCCATGGGGGTTTGTCACACTTTGTGTGTCTGTGAGTGTGTATGTGCTTTTTACTCAGTCTCATCTCTCCCAGCCTATCATCTGGTCTTTTAAAGCGAAGTTCACAAATAGCATAATAATGCTGGAAATCACAAAAGAAGGAGCTAATGGCTGCAGCAGCTGTTGTAAACATGATTTCCACAGGCTCAGCAGGGCTTGGCATATCCCAGGCAAGTTCAGTAAAAGGGGCCCTGCTGCTGCAGCTGTGCCCGAGCAGTTGGATTTTTGTTGTCAGCCTGGGATGGAAACTGGGCTGGGGAAGCTCCTAACTGCCTCCTGCAATGTGCTGAGTGGCCTTGCTCCCAGCGGGGGCCTGACATGCTACAGCTGAATGAAATGGATGGTGTCACCATGCAGGAGGCCAGTATAAGCTCAAGGCTGCAGGTGAGCACTGAGAAAGCTTCATGGGGAACTACTCTGTGGTTTGCCCTCCGAGAGAGGACATCACAGCCCCAAAGACAGTACAGAAAAATGGAGACATTCATTTAACACTGAGCTCTGTGCTTCTGTGAGAGTAGAAGCAATCCTCCTTGTAAGTGAGAGGTTGCCTATGCCAACGCAAAATTGATGGTGTCCTCCTTAGGCTTCTTCCAAACCTGTGTTTTTCCTAAAGGACGAAGAATGTAAGGCATTGTATACCATGTGCTCAGCACCTGCTACTGGTGTCCACCCAGTAATTCTCCTTTCTGCATATAATCTCCTTTGATGCCTTCTATTTGCTGTCAGAGGCAGGGCTAGGTTCAGGCTCTCAGTAACATCAAGGAAGACACAGAGTGGACCATTGAAGGAGTAAGCAGTTTTCCTTTATCCTCTCCTGTCCCTCTTCTCCCATGTTATTGCCATGCACTCCATGTCATGTGAGAGAGTCTGTGCAGTCCCAATGTATATATATCTCCTCCCTAAATTAACATTTAAGGTGTTTGGAAGCACCTGTGACATTGAGACTGAAAATGGAGGCTCAGTTCATCTCCAATAATGTCTTGGGTTTCTGTGCAAATACAGTGTTTTATTCTTGTAGGTATGCTGGCTGTGCTGTGACATTTCATGTTGAAGAGGCAAATTCTCTTGAGACAATTTGACAGCCAGAAGCCAGCACTCCACGGACTTCTGTTTATATGGATGTGGCTTTCCTTTTCTCTTTTCTGATGTGCATAGCTCTCAAAATGTAGCATAGTGCATTTGTATGCACCCAGTGGGTGCAATCTAGAGCCCCTTGTTAGATGATTTAGGCCCAGAGTGTTGTGGTTTAGAGCCTTTTATCCCCATTTCAGGCAAATTTGAAATTGTCTTAAGGATAATTAAGTCCTTATAAACTGGCATCAGCAAAGAGAAAATCTATCCAAACGCTTCCCAGACTGTGGGAATCGAGAGGAAAACTTGGCAATTGCATAAGCTAACTAATCATTTAGCACATAGACACTGCCCTGCCAATATGCATTCCTGTATTTACAGATAACCCACAGCATATGGCATTTCTTGCCTGCCAGGTATTATGCAGGGCACATGTGAGGCTCAGGTTATTGCAGTGGAGGAGAAGGAATCCCAAACAGAAGGTGCAAACCTGTAGGAAGTAGGTAAGGATGCTTACCTCAGAGATTTTGTTGTTGTTGTTGAAAATGCTATGATTTTCCTATAGCAAGGGTCTGAATTGCAGAGCAGAACCTCTTGTGGTTCCTGTGGCCTATGTTATGTATTATTCAAACACCTCATAACTTGTATGCACTGTCTTGGTCACACATTTTGCCCTTGCTTGAATTTCTGGGGTAAGCACTAGCCTTTTTAAAGCATTGATACATACGAGCACAGTTGGTATCATTTAAAAAGCATTAAAATTGTAAAAATTTAAATGGGTTTAAAACTCTGTCCTTATGTGACTTTCTCAGGGTCTCATAGGAAGTCTTCTGTAGGGGAGGAACTGAAACCGATTCTGCTGAGTTGCAGGGGGGCATTTACACATGCCAAAAGCATGGGGTGCATTTGCCAGCACCGAGCCAAGGAGCCTGGCACAAGATTCATTCGGTTGGTGAGCCCTACCAGACCAGTCTTACATAACAAAAAATAGTCTGTTGCCCAGTTCAAGCCAGAGACTCCTTAATGCTCTTGCTCCTCATGCAGGAAATGAACAGCAGTTGCCCAGTGCTGCTAGCCATACATGCTCCTGCCTGCAGGTAGCTAGCTGGAATAAAGGCATCGTTCCACTCCACATCTTAAGGGCTTGCACTGTGAGGCATTGACTCATTTCCACCGAGAACTGAGAGATTTCAGCTCTCCTTAAAGTCAAGTCAACCATCTCCAAATCAGAATCTGAGTCCTTGTGGTAGCAAGGCAACTTGAAATGAGGCAACGTGTGATGGTGAGGAAGGAAGTGCAGAGATGTTGTATTTAATCCATAAAATATCACTGAGTGATAAGTGAGTGAAAGTGAAAACACAGCTGGGGGTTTATGGAGGGAAGAACACTTTTTTTCTTTCTAAAATCCTTTGGGTTTTTCATGTGTGTGTGAAAATTTGAAAATATTTAAAGGAAACCAAACGTCTTTTTAAAACATATATCTATGCTGAAAAGCACAAAGAAAGTTCTGATGAAAAACTTCTACCAGCTCCTACTCACTTATTGCAATTACCAATAATTCTTAATTTTAAAAAATCTTAAGCACTTAAAAAAGTTTTAAAATTTTCTTTCTGAATGCTTTTTTTCTGACAGTACTAATGTGACCAAATCAGTTCTTCTCAGCTTCAATTAAGAAGATGTATGTATTGAGACTCCCAACAAGGCTGTCTGTCAGTAGTACAGGATTATATGATCCTGCTATTTGGCTCTGTGTTTGCTCTTGGTGAGGATGATAATTTCATCACCCTCCCTGAAGTTGCATTTCATTCTCCATAAATTCTTTAGTGCCTCTTTAAGCCTCTCATCTTGGAGCACTTTGTCTTCTGAAATGTCCTAGTTTGATGTGTCGTTATGGTGGCATGTCACATTCAGTTACTGTATGTGTCTCACTAGGTGCGATGCAATGCTGGCTGCCAACATAACTAATTGTGAGTGAGTCTTGCTCGTGAGGCAGTTTGCTGGAAAATGCAGCTGAGAATCCTGTTTTCAGAGGATCTGCTCTTTGAACTGTCTTGGCATCAGTGAAACCCTTCATTATAGGGAGATATAATAGAACTGTGGGCTGTATCCAAACTGGCAAACTTCTGCCCAAACTCCCCACAGTTGCTACCTTTGGTTCAGCTCTGCTGGCTATAGTAACTAAAGGGATAAATGAATTGACTGCTGGTTCACAGAGCTTTTGGAATGGCACCCACAGTTGTGACTGCCTCAACCTTTGAAATGCTCTGTTTGCATTTGCTCTCTTCAAGCCGGTGTCCCACTTCTGCTGTCTGAAATGGCTCCTGCTTCCTTCTTATCTCCCCTGGTCTTTCTCCTCTCATGTGCCTTGCTCCATGACCCCGATGATGTTCCCAGTGCCTTTTTTACCACTCTGCTGCTGGTCCTGACCAGTGCTGCTGCTGGGACTAAGCAAGCAAGCCCAGCAGAGCAGGTTCAGCTTGATTTGATGCCTTGCCCTCAGCCCTATTGTGCTTCATCAGCTGGGAGCTGGTGATGTGAACACAGCTCCACTTGCAGCTTCCAGCACAGACCTTTCATCCTGTGCCAAGCATGTCAGTGTGACACCCAAATTTAGCATGCCAGTCACTGTTGCTTCCCCTGATACAGCTCAGCAGAGAGAGTGGGAAATTGTGGCAAAAATACTCTATTATGTTGAATGAGAGATTGATAGTGACATTAATAAAGCTATTGCCAGCAAATAACACCACTGTATAGAGAGAGACTAGGATAACCCTTTACAACCATTTGTCCCTTTTTTGTCTCTTTTCTGCACTGTCTTTGTGCATTTTTCTGTAACACCTATTTGGAACACTTCTGCTTTATTGGTTTCACAGGCTTATGAAAGTTGAGTTCCCTCTCCAAACAGAAGGAATTATACCTTGCTGTAACCCTGCTGTATAGCACAAAAGGTCTGGAGGTTTAAATTTTAGGTTTTTGAGTCCACCTTTGGTAATCTGAACTACTGTGAATGCTGTGCAGGTAGTTTGAATGATACAAACCATGCTTGATGTAAATCTTGCTCATATGAACAGTCCTCTGTTTTCTGCCTGAGTGGCATCATAAGCAGTGTTGTCACCTGAAGTATCATCCTTTGCATCTGAAACAGCAGTACATGAAATGAAGGTGGTTGTTTTGCAGGTGGTCTTCAAAGTCAGGTCACGCCACCAGCTCCATCACTTCTCACACTGTGAGATGCTTCTTTCCCCCACCCTGCTCCCAGCCCCATACTGTGGGGTTATATACAATAACACATTTTTATTTCCTTCCTCCCCGGTTTACCAACCTGTAGAATGCTTTTGAAACACATTTGTGAGTGCATTTACTCCGCAACCATGGATGATAAAAAGAAGCAGTCACTAATGGAAATGGAAAATTTTGCCTTATCGTTCCCCTATCCTCTCAGGATCTGCAGCCTAAAGAGAAACATTAAATATGCAATGCTGTGAGAAAACTGGAAGAGCTACAGTTATGTAGCTCATTTATTTTAAGAATATTCTCTGCCTTTTTAACAGCTAGATGTGAGGCTCTTAATAAAAAAAAAGAACCCAGGAGAAGCTGAGGTTTAGAGAAAACCAGAACCTATCATGAACTTTGGCTGGACATACCCCTGTGCTTCCTAAGGATGTGTGTCTTCCTTTCCCTTCACTGTCTTCTTGAATGCAAGAGTGCTTTTACTTGTTAAGATTTTATTTTTAAAATATTTTTTGGCCCCGAAGACATAGAAATGGATCTGAAAGGGAAGCATGAGATTTGAAAAGGTCTGCCTTGAATTTCTACTACACCAGCTGCTTGTTCCTATTCTCAGGAACTTATTACTGAGTACAGACCTGCCTGGGAACTGAAATTTAATTTGTTAAATACAAACCACCATGCTCCGTGTTGTATATCTGGTTATGGGTTTATGCAGCTATCATTGTCATTTCCAAGTCTTTTCTCTGTAAAAGAAAACTACCAAAGTCACTAAGTACCTGCAATAGAGTAGAACCATGAGTTGTTAAGAGTTTTGTGCAAATACATTTTGACCCTGAAGCCATACATTTTTAAAAATAGTGTTTCTTGGGTCTTCCAGGAGATACAACAATAGCTGTGAGGAAGAGACTCCAATGGTTTAACTTCCTGTATGTGCCTACACACCAAGTGTTATATCAATGTTGATAATTCTCAAGGCCATGGGCGTATGCTGTTCTAAGATTAGTCTGCTTTTGCTATGGAAGTGGGATGAGAGCTGTGTGCAAGTGTGCTGTGAGTGCAAACTGAATTCAAAACACACTGTGCACCTGATTTTCAAGGGCCAAGCTGAAACTAGGTCCTCTGTTTTGCTTTTCCTCTAGAAGGAAAAAAAAGAGAGAGAAAAGTAGATGGGGGGTAATCCAACAGTTGAGCTTTGTTACTGCATTATTTACTTTAATTAAAGCCATAATACTAACTGCAAATAGCTTTGGAAATATTTAATTATGTCTTTCATCAAAGGCATTTGACACGCAAATAAAGGAAGAACCAAAGTGCTGTGAAATGCAATGGACAACTGTTACAAAGAAACAGACTTCAGGCTGGGACCTTGGGTGACCTCGACTTTTAACATCTCTTTGGTATTACATCTGTACAGACCTATTGTGACATTACAACCTTTTAAAATTTCAATAGATTAGTTCTGTTTGTTTAGGTTTTATGATTTGTTTGAGGATTGTTCTTGTTGGCATGGCTTGAGAATTATTAGGTGGAAAAGCCTTGGGAGTGACAGATGTGATGGAGAGGCATGCGATAAGAAGAAGGTTTTGCTGTGACTATTTTTTTTCTTCTTCTAAGTGGAATGACTGTGATTAAACGTGGGTGAGTATCACTCAAAAAAAGGGAAGTTTTCAAGTATACGTTGACATACAATTGCTTTACAGAATGCCTGACCCCTTTTCTCTTACCACAACAGATTTATTTCCTAAAAAGCTTTAGTTCCAAGGAAGGAAAGTGTTATAGATACTCCTGCCAACATATATCCATCTGTGAATGCTGGTGTGAATATTTATATGTTTGAATCAGAACATGGGGAGGGCTGCCTGTGGCCTGGGAATCATTTGGTCAGGAAGCAGATGGCTCTATGGCAGCAATGAGCACATGATGCACGTTACTGGGACCGCTCAGGAATGCTGGCTGAGCTATACTCATGATAAACACTGAATATGTTGTGCAGTCTGGAGGAGAAGAATGTCTATACAAATGAGATTTTCAGTATCTCTGCATCTGTAAATTAGACTGTTTCATTACGACAGTTGTGCCATTGATATGTAAATGAAAAGACAACCATGTTTTCTGAATGCTTAACCAGGTGTCAGTTAGGGCAAACTCCATATGTGGAATTTTTGTTGAGAACTAGGTATACGTTTTAGATTTACAAGATTAAAAAAATGTTTTGGTCTGTACTTGATAACAACATTGCTAGATTATTCTGGCCATTTCATTAATTAACTTGTTCTGTGTTTCAGTCTCAGGGACCAGAAGTTCAGTTTTCACTGAAAAATGCTGCCTCAAATTTGGAATTTGTTCTGTTCTGCCATGTGTTTGTTACCAGATATAACAGACTTGACTTTGCTGTCTCCAAAGCTTCACTTGCATTAAATATTTTGCATCAGTTGCCTGCATTGTATGTTATGTTTTAATCTCTCCAGGTTTTGACAGCACCATACATTTTGCCAGGACCCTTTTAGGTCCATAATAATAAGTAGATTAGTTGTAATTAAAATATATGTGTATATGATAATGCTTTTGATCAAGACTAAGCATAGCATTTTTTAATCTAATATCAGGGTAGAGAGTAGACAAAGAAATGGTTCCCTTTGTTTAAATACATTTGCAGGAGCAAATCAGTTCTATCGTGTGCTGAGTCAGCACTGGAATTCCTGGATCTTAAAACGCAAGCATGTCCTTCAAGTAAGATATTATTTTCTTTGTAGGTGGTCATGAAATTCAATGCATCTTTCACAAATTGAAATTGCATAAATACAAAATTACTGCAAAGGAAGAATTGGGCTGAAGGTGCTATTTTTAGTGAATTTTTTGACTGCTGTGATGGTATTTTCTTATATAATAATAATGATGGTGATTGGAGCTTGCTTGCCTTAAGCTGATCTGCATCATTCATTCATCTATAAATTGAGTTTGAATGCCTGTTGAGTTCTGGGTGGAGAATTATTTCACACAGCTTTTCCCCTTCTGATCTTTTATTCAGTTGAGCTAGTGAGAGGCCCTGCTTCCATTTCCAAGGTTTTTACTTCAGCATTGTCTTTGAATAAAGAACTGAAGAATGTTGTGCTACTTTCTTTCAACTTAAAAATGCTTTTCTTAACCTTTATAATACCTGTTAAGTTCAAGATCAAGGGAATTAATGCTCCATTTGGAATATTATATACATGGGGAGTGAAACTTTATTTCCTCTGGGACAGCTTGGAGCCTGTGTTGCTGGGGCGAGGGTGAAAGAAAAGAATACGCACAGCACTCAACCAGCCTTCTCCTTTTCCAGTCGATGTTGTCACCCCTTCTAGGAAAACAACTGGTCTTGTAGTTTTCCCAGTGATCCAGGGCAGTAGCCCTTCCCTTATGATGCCTATCATGTGTCATGCATAAAGAAATTTTAAATGTTCTCCAAATGATTCTGGCCATACCTCAGTTCCCAAGCCCTTCAGTGACTCTTACCCCAGAGTCAAGCAGAACAATGAACTGCATTATAAAATGTTGTGTCAAGAGTAACTGTGTTGATATTCTCTTTCCACCTCTAGCTCAGAAAAGGGGCAAAAATTGCCACCATGAAGAAGGCCACTCATGCTGGGGAAGAATGACACAAAATACTTAAAGTTTTTGTACATTTCAGAGGTTTTGCAGATATCAAAATTCCCCATGATGATCTGGAAATGGCTATGTCACTTCAATTTTGCTCTGAGATGATTTGGCCAGGGTTACTCTGTAAAACTGTACCAAGTCTGAAATAAGAAACAGGGATGCCTGAGTTGTCATCAGGCAGTGTAGGAGTAACCTCAGTATTTTCCTTCTGAGCAGCTGTAATGCCTTCGTCTTGCCCTGAACTGGCTGCACTAGAATAGAAAGGTTGTTTTCACAGTTAGATCTTTCCTATCAGAAAGCCCTTGGCTTGTCATCTAGCAGAGGTTTCTCTGTGAAGTTCAGTTTTATGGTATCTGTTCTCAGCTTCTTGGCCTCCTGATGACTTCAATAGGTATCACACAGAAATTGTATCCCTCTGTGGAAATTTTGTAATTTTTCACCTTCCACCTATGGCTGTGATCTTGCACCATTGAGCAATCTATGGAACATGAATCTTTGTTTTTGCTTTTAATTATCCTGCCTGATGAAACAGGATGCCATTATTTAATTATTCCCACACCCCACCACACACCCCCTTTGGTTAACTATATTCACCAGTATATTGTGCAGTATCCTACTTTCCCTTTAGAAGTCCTGGATTCCTGGTCTGAAGAGCTGTAATCCCACAATCAAAATTACTCAATTTTAGCAGGTTTTACACTGGTATTCCAAATAATTTAGTTAATAAGTGACAACTAGTATAAAGCACAGAGGGCCAATTTTCATGGTACAAAGCTGTGCAATTCAACAAAGGAACAGCTGTGATACACCAGTAGCAAGCAACACTGCTTTGTCCCAAAAGAGACGTAGTCCGGAGGTGTGGATACCAAACCAGACCTCCTACACTCTAGACTTACACAGCCATATGATGTTGGTTAGGGATACACCAACAGTCCTTGACTGTGTCCCAGTTAGAGTGAGTGATATTTTCTTGAGGGTACAGTTTCAAACTTCCTCAATTGTTATAGACAACATACTCCTGCCTGATCCTAAATTCAAGAATGATATTTTAAAGCAGTTAGGAAATGATGGATTAGCACTTCAATACACTATGCTAATCTGATTAATTGTTTGGTAATATTATTCCTAAATTGCCTATTTGCTTGGAAAACAACTTTAGTCACTGTGTTAGCAAGGAAGACATTAATTTTCTTCCTTTTCTTTTATTCAAGCTAAAAGTTAAGATGAGTGCTGGGGAATTTGTTTTGCCTAAGTTGGTGTATTGAGTCTGGCTGGGCAGGAGATAACTTCCTTCATATCAGGCTGTAGGGTGCTGTGTTTAGAACTTGTTGCTAAAAAGTATTGATAACCCACCAGTGTTTTGGCTATCACTAAACAATATTTTCACAGTGTCACAGCTTGGGTTTTCCCACTCTACCAATGAGTAGGCCAGTGGTTGGGAAGAGATGCAGCAGGACAGCTGACCTGCATTGACCAAAGGGATATCCTATATCTTATAACATCATGTTCAGCAATAAAAGTTGGGGTGGAGCAAGAAGGAAGTGAGGGATTTTTCTTCCAAGGTGGCCATTGCTCAGAGACTGGCTGGGCCATTGGTCTGATTCTGGGAGTCAGTGAGGGATTGTCCTTGAATTGCTGCTTTATTTCATCTTTCCTTCAGCTATTAAACTGTCTTTATCTTGATCTAGGAGTTTTCTGGAAGCTTTTGCTCTTCCTACTTTGTCCCCCATCCCAATGAACAGGGTGGGGTGAGTTAGAGGCTATGTGATTTCTTGGCTTCCGGCCAGGGTCAATACGCCATGGTTGAAAACTTTGTAATGCTCCTCTACACAGGAAGCTGCCAGCAACACACTCCAAGATGCTCAGTCTGACTCTCTGGTCAGGCCTGTTCCATACTCTCCTTTTCTCACTGCAAGCCATCCCAATGCTTGTCCTATCCCTTCATCTTTCTGATGGCAAAATACTGTTCTGCATCCAGTTCTGAGGAGAGCTGAATCAGACCTCTATATACTAGCTACAGTAAAATTAGCATTTTCCTAGCTTTATCAGTTGTGGAGTCCTTGGAAAAAAGTTTTTAAGGGACAGAATGTGACTTGTGATAATATAAACAGTAAATTATTGTTGAGTGCTGTGGGAATATGATAGTTCCTGGTTGGCACGTTAGAAGGGCTATAGGCTAGAACTTGATAGCAGTAGTCCAGCTATATACCATCTGCATTTCTTTTAATGTCAAAAATAATCACCAGTTTTCTGCACTGCTGTCAAAATGCTGAGCCAACATGCCGATCTGGGAGTGTGATCTGGAGTTCTGGTCTGGCTGCATCAGCTGTTCTCTTCAGCCAGTTCCAGAAGCAGATTCTGTAATAATGGTGAAGTTTGATCCAGGAAAATACAGATGTTGCAGTATGTTGCAAGCGCTTTGGCAGTTAGAAAGATTCAGTCCAGTCCTTGGGGCATTTTCTACTTGTCTCACGTGACACTTGTGGCATGAAGCAGAAGCAAAAGTAGGCAATCCAGCACAAGTAGGATTTTTCCAATAGAAGCATCCATACAGTTGGACAAAGCCTCTAACAGCTCATAATATTTAATATAATATTTGCACTGTGAAAGATAAAAGATATTTGACTGCAACACTGGATCCTTGAACCAGAGACAATGATTATAGCTGAGGTTAGAGTTCTCAGGGGTCAACAAAGATTTTGTAGTATTCTGTTTGCTCACTGTTTTTTCTCAAATGCACTGACAAGCCACCTGTCGTCCTCATTGACTCTGAGGTGACCTGGTCTGATTTGCTCTGACAGCCATTACAACAGTACACTTAGAATCCTATGTTGCTAGTTTAGGGTGAGATTAATGAACACAGTTTTCCTTTCGAGGAGCAGATCAGTCAGTTGGAGAGCATACCTTGGGTGAACTTGGGTAAGTCTTACTCTGCATTTGTGCTGGTTTTTGTCAGAAATGCTTTAGCAGTGAGGCAAAGAAGTGAATTGAGTTGTTTCAATATCTGGCCAAACCAGTCTGTTAACTGCATTCCACAAGCTTTACATTAACACTGGAAAGTTCACTGTTGTGCTTTCTTATGAGATGTGTGAGGAGGTAGTCATAAATCCACCTGTTGCACTAGTCTTATTAATACCACTAGTGATATTAAACCATAGAAAAGCATCAATCTCTTCCCTTGCACTTTAGTTATTCAAGGCTATGTTAGTAGTGACATCAGTTTTGTGCAGGATCTTGTGAAATGTATCAGTGAATGAGATTGGCTACATATAAACATAATTTTTGAATCATCCAGGGATATAAAGACTGTAGTAAAGAATGGGTGAGATAAGGGAATACTGAATAAAAATGTTAATAGGACTATTCCATCATTAAAACAGCATGGAAAATTCTGCTGTAACAAACCTTTCCAAAGTTAGTGACAAACACCTCTTGCCAAATGCAAATGCCTCAGTCAGACCTGACCTCCAGCAGTTCCAACAAGGTATGGTTCATAATTTCTGCTTGTGTTGCTCTGTGGAATTTGTGTGTGTTGATCGTGACCTTGGATTTGCTGTTAAGATTAAGAATAGTCAAAATATTTAGTGCACAGGAATGGAAACCTCTTTTGGCAATGCCTTTCTTCAGATGTATGCATGATTTAAAGAAATAAACTCAGAAATTTAAGTTTACCTGTGTTACAGGCAGAGAGATGATTCTTATAAGTCTTTTTAAAAAGCAGATCCAACAGGAGATTATTTACATTTCTTTTATTCATCTGTAGCACTGCAATGAAACAAGGGGAAAATGCGTTTATGAAAAGCAATAATCTTCTCATTTTGAAAAATTAAATCTAAAAAATCATCCAGTTGTGTTGCTTGCATCAATCCATGACTCTGAGGTTTTCTGCACCAGCACTGGTGCTGGTGATGTCATATCTCTAGCTCTGCTCTTTTTTAGTCTCTAGTGACTCCTTAGTACTCTCCAGAACCTGGCCACCAAACTTTTGTACAGAAAAATTATGGACAGCTTTCCATAACCTAATATGTGATTTCTCATTACCACCTTCTATAAAAGGGCTCCCCTATCTCTTCTTCCCCTTGAGGCCAAAGCCTTGAGTGCTTTAGGGAATAATTTCAATATTCTGCAATCCTAATACAATATTTCTTCAATTTATCTCAAGTACTCTGAATTTTTATTCAATGCAACCTATAATAACTTGGAGTTAGCCTTTTTTTGATATTGTACAGAATAATGCGTCAGCACAGCACTACAGGAGTTCTGTAATTACTTTAGAGATCAGTGGAGGATGGCAAACTTGGTTGATACATGTACTGTGCTTCCTCTTCAGTAACAGGAGACTCAGGTGTAGATAACAGACTACATGCTGAAAGCAACATTCACACTCAATTCAAATATTAGAATGTGACTTTAAATGGTATCTACCATCTACATGCCGAGGTATGTACCGTACTTGAAATCTGTTGAACTGTTTTGTTGAATTTTCATCAAAGTTTCTTAGCTTGTGCTTTTACTGCACTCTAAAATTTTGCTCTGTGTGTTCCATGACAATTCTAGATCCTGACCTGTGCTATCTCTTTTCAGGTAAACTTCACAGAAGGGTCAGGTTCAGGAATACTTGATGCATCTGCCAGAGGCAGGGAACAAAGTTCCTTTAAAACCACTGTGAAGTTCAGTGCCTTCTGCTCCATACACAGTGCATATTTCCTAGTGCTACCTTCATAAATAAACATTATAGCAACAACAACAACACTACACACAGCTTTCATCTATAGAGCTAACCATTTTTTAAAACAGAATTAACATGTTATTTAGGTAAATATACTAATGGACAGGCTTTCCTTGCTACTGTGGTGTGAACAGAGAAGAAGCAGTGCCTGTTTGCTAAAGGGATTCTTTGGCACTCACTCGCTTTGTACTTGGTTGCTATCGTGCATTTTAGGTTAGAGAACCAGCGAACTTATCACTGGAAAGTTTAGACTTTGCTGGCATGCCTGCTGTGTCTGTATTGTTTTTAGGGCAGCTCCAAGGTCTCAAGACTCACTGTCCCTGACAGTTCAGTGCAAGAAGGACTGGAGCACACCCAAGAGAGCAGGCGCCCGAGTGTGCCTTGGCTCACCTGCAGGCACTCTTGCACAGGCTGGGCACATGCAGGCAGGACATGGAGCACGCAGTGCCCACAAGCTGTTGTGAACCTTTTCACTGTGCTACAGGTGTAGACGTGCATTTTTGTCAAGGACACCAGGAAAGGGTCAGCAAAGGAGAAGGTCTTGTAATATCGTGGAGCAACCTTCCCAGCACAGAGAGCACAGAAATTTGGCCTGCTTCTGGAAATACTGGGCTAACTTCTTCAGGATGCCACATCTCCTCTATGCCACTCTACCAAATCTTATAGGTTAAATAACAAAAATGTCCAGTAAGCTGAAGATTGCCTTGTGGCTACTGCAGTGGTGGGGAGTGGACCAAAGTGAAGCAATTTCCAGGGTGGGGAAATCATAAAGAGCTGCTTTGTGTTCTCCCAAATGGAGCTGAACCCAGAGCTTATTAACTGCAGCTGGAAAACTGGTTCAGAATAGTAACATGTCCTTTAGTAAAAGCATATATCATCTGTGTTAAAAACAGGTCTCATCCTTCTTCTTTAATGTTCTCCAGGCTCTTGTGCTATTTCAAAGTACATTATTCCACAGCCATTAATTTCCTGTGTCTACAAAAAGACACATATTTTTAATGGTTCTAAGTGTCCTTATTACATATCCCCATGACATTGAACCTTACAGGCCTTCTGTTCAACTTGAGGTTGCTTCTTGGGCGTCCCAAGTCGCCCACAGTTGGTGGGTTTCACCTAGTTACACCCTCTGGGGTCGACAGAATAGTACACTAAGGAAAGAGGATTAGCAAAGTAAACACCCGCAGAGTTAACATGTAAAATATAACAAATCTATATTAAGTATCAGATTTTTAAATCTTGTTCTTGTCCCAGGATTTGGTTTAAATTTCCAGGGAAGACCAAGTCTCTCCATGTTGCCCTCTGGCAAGAAGTGGACCCTTTCTGGCTGAAGAATTCCCCCTTGTGAAGCAGTCCCCATCACTGTATGGTGTAGTGGAGAGCACTGCTGCTGTAACTGATACTGTCTCAGCCTGAGTGTGTAAGCCCTCACCCATAGTGTGTTTTTGCAGAGCACGTCCAAAGCCAAACACATTCCGTTGGCTGAAGGCCCATTGCTTCCTTCAGGAGAACAGGTGACGGATTCTTTATTGCTTGATCTCTCATTTCTGGGCAACCATGCCAGTGTCTAGGTCTTCCTACCTAATGGATTATTTTATTCCCCAAGAATGCAGGGTATAGATAGCATCCACAGAGGCATATGAAATTCACAGTCACTGTACAAATACTTTTCTCCAAAGTCCTGCAGTCTGCAAATAAAATTCTTTTGGTAGCTAGTTGTTGGAAGTTCATTTGATTCACTCATGGCTCTGCTGGCAAGTGTGAAGTAGCTCTGCTTTAGTCATCTAATGTTATGGTGAATGAGACAAGCCTGCTTCTGCAGACTTCTGCCCTAGAACCCAGCCCTGTTGCCTTGTTCACTCTGCACATATCTATATTCAGTCATGAGACTTCAGAGATGCACCCACTGTTTCCCCTGCTGTGATACACTGCTGTTTGCTGGAAGGTACTGGGAGAACTTCCTGAAATTTCCCGGGAATGAACCTTTGGGATGGTACTGCAACTCTGGTAGTATGCAACTAGGTGTTGCCTGCATTGCCTCCCTGCAGAGTGTTTGGGCAGCTAGGAGAATAAATTACACTCACTTGAATTTTGACCTCTGGCTTATTTGCTGCCACCAACTTGGCTTTCAACCATTGTCATACTTTAAGAAAAGGGCTCTTTTTCTGTATGGGATACATTCCTGAGACAGCAGTTCAGTTATGTTGACTTTGCTATGAAGGCAGGCCTAAGGAGGTAGATTCTTCCTGTTTCCCATAAAGTGTTTTTAAACAGATCCTGTCTGTCCTCTCCAGGAGGAAAACTTGAGAGAGCATGTTCAAAAGCACTCACACTAGAAATGAAAGATGGAGAAGGGTTATCTCAACTTGTACATGCAAGAATTTTTGTGGTACAGTTTGTGGTAGGGAGGAGAGGATGAAGGTACACTGGCATTCTGTCTGTGAAGATTCAGTTTCACTGTAGATTTTATTAAGTTGTTAATCTTTCTGTTGTGGAAGATGGATTTTGCAGAAATTTCCACATATTTGGTGGGATAATGGATTGCTTTAAACCACAACTTTCTTTTGAAACATAAGCCTGACTACTATTTGTTTCTGTAGCTATTAAGATCTTAAGACAATGATTTGTCTGCTCAGACTGATTACCAGAACTAAAAGATAACCTAAATTTTCTATGGCTCTATCTCAACAAAAGTAGCCTGACCTAATAACATGTTTTCTCCTTTTTCTACATGTTAACTCTAGAATTACATGGGTTTTCTGTGCTTAGCCCCAAGATGTAAAGATTACTTCCTTTCCCCTATGTTTGATTTAGCAAAATACATTTTGACAAATATCTTCCTTGTTAAGAAGTTCTAAGAGCTGAGGTTTAATATATTTCCCAAGGGGACAATTTCTTGTGACTTCTTTTCTGCTGTCTTTCTACCTGTCCCTTTCTGGTCCTGATATTTAAAAGGAGCTTATGCATTTCAATATTTTCCAAGTTGTGCAGTGCTAAAAGGAGGAGAGGAACATGCAGCCATGGCAAACCTCAGAGCTGCTGAAGTTGTGGAGAAGACAAACCGAAATGTAAAGCCCAGTCTCAGCACCAAAGGCCCTAGGGAAGAGCTGCAGAGCCACGTGGGGAGAGTTATGGTGTGTGCTTCTAATGTGCCTGCCCAGGGAGGGTCAAGGTCTCTAGGAAGCAAAGTATCCACGTGTCTAATGCTCCCATGAGGTGGGGCAGTGCTATTTCTGTTTTACAGATGGCAAATTTTACAGATGGCAAATGGGTGCCTACACAAAGGGTAACTTTAGTTACTGAACAGAAAAAAACTGGGCTTCTTTGTCTGAAGAAGCCTTTGTGTTTCCACAAGCTGTAGGAAAAACAAAGATTTGCTTAACTATAGGCAACCTTTCGTTAATCTCCCCCCCATCACCCTCTTCTAAAGAGTGACTTTTTCTAGGTCATGCAGAAATTATTAAATAGTACCTTGGAGCAAGGAATGTCTCCCACTCCTTAATTGCCAGGCTGGCTTGCTGGCCACTCGACCATCTTTCCTGACTATTGTTCAGCTTCAAGTAACAATTAAGTGAAGTTTTCATGTGGATATTTATGTAGAGTTATATGGTACTTCAACAGAAGCAACTGGCAGTAAGTCTCTCAAATCACTCTGCTACCACTGACTCCAGACTTCTTTAGATAATGGTTGATAAAGTTCAAAACATTAATTTCCACCAATAAGCAGGAACTGGAAGCCTAGGGAGTTAATAGGGCTTTTTCATCTCAGCCTGACTCTCTGATCTAATTTCAGATAGCAGGAAATATGCCAACTTTAGCCACTAATTAGAGTTACTCTTTGGAGATTATTTGTAGCAGACCTCCAAGCTTCTTATAACAAAAATGCACTGACAGTCCTGCCAGCACAAATATGTTAGCTGTTTGTAGTGTAGAAGCCATTTGAATTATGCAATGAATTGTTACAAAGAGCTTTAAAATATATCAGACTTCACAAAAAGTAATTTTATCTGGAAATCATGGTTCTGCAATTCCCCAGGAACAGTAAGTTTGGCAACGTTGCCAGTTTCGTCTCTGTTCTTGTGGGTGCCAAAAGTTTTTAAATAATAAAGGATTAGGTGGTATTAGTGGTTCCATTTTATTTTTCATATTTTCTTTGATCCTGCTTTTGAGAGTGCTCTTGGTACCATATTCTGCTGAACTCTGGTTATATTCACTTGGGATTAGGCTTCTGCTCCACCTCAGAGAAAACAAGGCACTCTTTCATCTTGCCAAAGAAGTCTGTTCTTGGGGTACTCCTCTTGGTACCCTCACATTGGTCTTCGGCTTTCTCAGGAAGTTATGGTTCCCAGTGTAGCTGTGTTTGCTGTCCTATAGAAGTGAGAGATACAGAGTCTGACCCAGAGAAATTAAGAATATGAATAAGTGTGTGAGGGTAGAGGTGTGATTGTAAGATTAATTTTATTAATATCTTTCTCTTGTAGCACTCATATTTAATGCTTTTACCTCACCTTTTATTCAAGGTTGAGTTCTTTTATGTTCCATTTCTGTAGCATCTAGGTAATAGTGGTCATAAAGCAGTTTATAAAATTAACGAATCCTTGCATTATCCCTTAGAGAAATTCCCTGAGCTTTGCAGCAGATGTAAAGTGATGAGTCAGTGAGAAAAACACTGAGAATAGAATCACATCCCCACTTCTACTGTTGTCCCTTGCTCATTCATGAGGATGGAAAAATGTGCCATTAGTGATGGCAGCTCCTGCTTTCCTGCTTTCTAAAGAGCACTGCTGAGGAACACATAGCACTTCTGAGGCAGTGGGGGAAACAGTAACCCACAGCAGAAAGGGAACACACATGTCCTAGGCCTTTGTGGGTTTAATGTGGAGGCATTTTCATCACTAATTGAAAACAGTGTCAGAATACCTTGGGTGCTGTATTCCTGGGTACTTCCTCTTCCTTTGTATTCTTCAAAACTGATTCCCTGGCCAGTCTACGGCTTCCAGGCTGATTTTCACATCAGTGATGCTGAGAATTAGATTGAATCACAGTTAACTCAGAAAAATGAGGATATGAACTAACAACAACATTATGCTTGAAATGTCAGAAAACATTTTCAGAGGAAAATATTTTGACAGTGGAAATACTTAAGTTAGTTAAAAATCCACTTTTCTAGCAAAGGGAGTTTGTGGAAAGATGTTGCCAGGCCCAGGCCTGTGCCTGCTTTACATTCCTTCTTTAAAGTAGTGGTTTGTTTTGGGGTTTTTTCTCTATGTGCATCTTGATTTTAAAATTCATGTCTTGTTTCACCTGAAAGTCTATGGATGACTGGAGAGAAGTGAAAGAATGACAGAGAAAGCATGAAACCAAATTAACATGAGACATGAAATTGGTTTTATTTTAATTCTCCATTGCCACTCAACTGTATGGCCATTTAAACTTTCATGATATGCTAGTACTGATATAAAATGAGACAGGGATTCTGAGCTGGTGTCCTCTTGCTCTGTCTGGTAAATTTAGGGGCAGATTTAGAAGTAGGACGTGTCATTGTGGAGGAACAATTTAAAGCCATGGTCCCTTTCCTCAGTGAAATAAAAGAGCTAAGAATCCCAAAAGTTGAAATCCCCTGCTGAGCTCACGTGGCCTCTTCCTCTGAGCTGTTTCAGTGATCAGGCTGCCTGCCAACACCTTTGTGGCAATCAGGCAACCACGGTGATCTCTAAGTATTTGAGCACTGCTTCAGCAGTTGTCTTCTCTGTCCTGTCCCATATATTTATACAGCCTGGTGTTGCACACCAGAGGGTGTCTGAAGAGCTGTGAACCCCTGCGTGAGTTGTGAAGGGATCCAGGTCTGCAAATGACTATGCAACACAGAAGGCAGTGGAGTATCTGGCCCTTTGTTCAATTAACCTCTGTAGGAAGAAATATCTTAGAGAGAATGATTTCCACTCTGACCTTTAATGCAAGGATGGGGGAACTGCCAATCTAAGAGGAACTGCAGAAGCAGAAAGAGGATGAATACTGATATTCCTGAATTATCAAATAGAAAAAAAGAGAAAAATAAACAAGTAGAAGATTGTAACTTTATTTTATTGCAATTGTTATAAAAGACAGTTGTCCACTCTTTTAGACCACTGTAAGGTAGATATGCAGTAAAACTCAAGAAAGGGAAGTTCACTGTTCTTCATTTGCAGATGTACATGTCAGGACAGCAGGAAATGGTAACTCTGTCCTGGTGTAAGGAAGGGACCTCAGCTTGCAGTGAGTGCTCTGAGCTGCAATATTACCTGCAAAAGCTGTGTCCCAGCATGATGCACAGGAGAAATGGGGAGGATGCTTGGGGTGAATTATATCCTAGTGCAGAAGGTGCCTATGTACATCATTAGATGCCATGGTGCTCCCAAAGGAAACACAGTTAGGAAATTTAAATTGTTTCTTGGTCGCTCCAGAGAAGACATCAGTGCAAACAATTTATTTGAAAAAGGGTATGTGGGTGACTTGACCAGCAGCAATATCTTGGTTTTGTCTACTGTAGGGAATTATTTTTTTTCCCAAACTTGCCCAGCCAGCTTAATTTAGAGGAGATTTAAGTTACACTACCAGTAATATTGGTAGTAAGTGAGTGCCAGGACTGTGAAGGTGAACTTCAGCAACACTGTGTATTGGGTATTGCTTAGAATCTGGATCCCAGATGAATTCATTAGAAATCTGGTGTAGGGAGCCATAATTTTCACAGTATGAAATGAAAAAGCAGGGAGAAGTGACAAGCAGTGAGCAGGACAATGTAAAATAGTAGGTAGCATGTACTTGAGTGACAGTTTTACCTTACTTCTTTTAGCTGTCATCTTTTATGTCCTTCCCTTTTTGCATGCAAACTTACGTCTACCTATTTTTTTACTGTTTTATTCCAGATAGCACATATCAGTTCCCATGACCACTCTGACCTATTAAATTTCCTCCCTTAACTGCTATAAGCATAGGCATAGTGATGGGTAGATGCTCTGGGATCACTAAAGGTGTTGTCTAATGTTAGAATTAATGTATTTTAATCAATAGTATGTATAGGATTTGTTTCCAAGTGTCTGGACAGCCTGATATTTCAAAATCAAGCTTTTGTGCTGCAGGATATTTATCACATCTTAGTTTTCACAAAGTGCTGAACTCACTGAGTGGGAATCGAAAAGAGTTTAAAAAAGGAGAGGTGAGAAGCTCAGCTTTTCAGTCTTTAATTTTCAGAGGCCAAGCTATGGGCATGGAATGCCCAGTTGTAGGTCAAGACCTAATGCCTCTTAAAATGTCCCCTGGGAGCAGCAAAACCCAAAACTACTGCCAGTTGAAAAGCCAGCTGGAGATATACAGTGTACAGAAATGCAGGGGTACTGAAGTGCTCCAAACTAAGGTGTCACCTTTAACTCTGTGTTCCTATGTAAAAAGCAATTGCATGAAACAATGACTATAAAACACAGGTGTGGATTTGGGCACTAGTACAATGAGATGGGGAAAAGCAGCTCTCAGGCTTGCATACTTGTTTGGGGTTTTATCTAAAACTCGTTTTCAATGCCTCAGTTCTGTGTCTTTTTGTACACAATCCCTGAAAATTCAACTCTGCTTTCTTCTCTTGCTTGAGTATAGAAAAACAGAGGTTTCCAAATGTATTTCTGAAACTTGAGTGGGTAAATGAATTGCTCTGCAGACCTGCCCAAGGTCTTAAATGGGGTGTGAGCTTAACTTTGTTCACCAAGCCAAGGTGCCGTGTCAGCAACCCACTCTGTGCTAGGACTCTGATGTCAGTGAGGAGAGAAAGGCTTCTCCTTGGGCATTTAGTGATGCTCCTGCTCCAAATCTCCCCCAGGAGCTTGCCTCTCTCCCCTCATTGCAGAGCAGGCTACAGAGGATGCCCACTTTACTGAAGAGCTTAACCTGGACCCCAGCATTCCTTACTGGCCACTGTTTCCCACAGCCTGAAATGACTCTTGCAAGGCCTTTTGGCAAGGCTGGGTCACTGAGCTGACCTCACAGGTCAGCCTTGGGGCAGCCCGTGCTCAGCCAGACCTGAGTGACCGGATGCTGAGAACAGCACCAGGCTGCAGCTCACTGTCTGGGCTCCTGTGTTCAGCTCAGGAGGTACATCACTGCAGTAGATGTGGTTGTGCTGCTGCACACAAGTATCTCCATGATGGGCTGCCACCACCGCAGTGTCATGCCTTCGCAGACCTTGAGACCCAAACAGCATCAGCTAAGCTCAACAGCCTGTGGGGAATGATAAGCTAAAGCCATCATTTATTACAATTTCCTCTGAAATCAGCTATGCCCCTGCCTGGTGCTCAAGCTGTACTTCTGTGTTATCTGCCTTCCCAGACAGGAGAATGTGGCAAATGCAAAATCCCTGCTCCATTAAGATCTTTGTCAAGCTCACACATTTAAAATATCTGGAAGAGACAATCTCAAGCTTCAAGGTTTTGTGTTAGAACTTAACAACAGGCTTTGAGGGCTGTTGTTATACCAGGGGTTCAAACCAAGAGGGAGCAAATAGGATAAATTGAGATTATTCAGGAAAGTTCTTGAGTTGTTTAAATTACAGGCACCATTCTGTACTGTCCAAATGTATGACATTAATGGCTCTTAGAGAACAAAAATCAATAGCTAATGAAAATACTTAATTTTCTATGCAGATCGCTTGTATTCATGCTAAGCCCTGGGATTTTGAAAGCATCTTACTCCTCACATCCAGACAGACACATTTGAATTCTGAATAACTTAAATTTTTCATTCAATGTGGCTGCGTTATAACTTTTATTATACTGATAAAATTTTTATTTCAACTACTTGTTATTCAAATTTTATATCAAAGAAAGAAACATGACAATTTCTTTTAACAATAAAAAATGTCTTATCCCTTGGGCACCACTTAAGCAAATCTTCACCAGTATAAGATTGGACTCAAAATATTAAGCTCTTCCCCTGTCCTGTGCAGTGTCCAGTTACTGGGCTTTTTGCCAGTCTCCTGCTGATTTTACATAGCTAAAACCTAAGATATTTAAATGTAACATCTGAAGCACTGTGAGAAATGGTTCCCTGGCCTTCTGATACAAGTAAACAATGTGTTTATTTGTACAAGAGGTGAAGCAGAGGGGTGGACACTGAAACCCCAGTAGCACAATATGAGCCCTGCATCTGATTCAGCATGTGACCTTCTGAAGTCACTTTGACACAGCTTCTCAAAGCTGTGGAGCTGCCAGAAAATTCTGCCTATTCCAGTTATGCATTTGCTGAAGACACCTATTCCCAGAGTTAAACCAGCTTTACCTGCAAAATTCTTGTGTGACTGTGTAGCTGTATTTCTATCAGTGCTTTTCTTGACCTAGGAAAGTGGGTTGCAAATGAAGGGCAAACAAAAATAAAGGCATAGCATTCAACTTTTTATATTGCAAGAATTTCAAATGTTAAGCCAGCTGAAGGCTTCAGATATAACAAGCTCATTTCCAAGAAGTTAGAAACCTCTAAGTCCATAAAATGCATTGACAGCAAGCCTGTCAGGCATTGTTTTCACTGGCTTCAATATTCTGTGTTCTTCATCACTACTAAGCAGAAAACAGTTCTGTACAATGGATGGTTGTAGTTTTATGAGATGTCATGTTTTTCTGTTTAGGAAGAAACATAAAAACACTGTATATGGCTCCATCTCAATTACAGCCACATACTGTGGTTGCAGGCTCACTTTTTCAAAGTTCACAGAAATAAGGACCTTTCACCTCTGGAGTCTGGTTCTCCAGCACCTGTACATGTTAGTGGACACACACATAAACACAAATATGCACCTTTTTTTTTTTTTTTTTACTGTCTGGGCAATCTGGGACAGTGGGGTTTGAGGCATGGAATTTGTTTTAGTCATCTGAAAATGAGACACATAGTCTAAACCGTACATAAATAATCAGAGCTCCTGTACTCAGTCGGGAGAGACGGTCACCTCCAGGAAACTGTCCATCACTTGCAGATTAATTTCAGGGGCTGATTACTTAAGACTAGATTTGTGTCTTTCTTGTTGTTAAAACTGGATGGAGTAAATCCCATCCCAAGGGGCTAAAGCAGTTGCCTGCGAAGTTTTCTAAATACCTTTAATTTTTATCATCATTTCTTAAGGTACGATGGTATGCAGAATTTCAGAGTATGTAAAGTATAAAAAAGAGGTATACCAGACCAGAAAGCAGGGACAGGTGACCTGGAGAACAGTACAGAGACACTGTCCAAATAGACAGGGATTGGGTAAGCAACATTAAAGTCCACCTGGAATTGAATCTGGTAAAGGACAGGAAGGGCAATAAGAAAGGCTTCTACCAGTATATCAGCAGTAAAAAAGAAACTAGAGAAGGCATGTTCCCAGTGCTGAATGGGACAAGGGCCTTTTGACAAAGAACATGAAAAGACTGAGATACTCAATGTTTTGTTTGCCTTGGTCTTTTCTGGTACGATTTGTTTTCAGGAATCCCAAGCTGTTTAAACCAGTGAGGAAGTCTGGAGCAAGGAAGACTCTACTCTAGCAGAAGGAGAATCAGGCTAGAGAAGGTGCAAGTCCGTGGGAGCTGAGGAAATGCACCCATGAGTGCTGAGGGAGTGGTCCAATGTTATTGTGAAGCCACACTCAGTCTTTGAAAAGTCGTGAAAATTTGGTGAGATTCCTGAGGGCTGGAGAATGCAGATGTCCCTTGTGTCTTCATGAATTATGAGAACGAGAATCCTGGGATCTATAGGGTAGTCAGCCTCATCTCTGTCCCTGAAAGTTGATGGAGCAAATAAATCTGGAAACCATTTTCAAACATAAAAAGAACAAAGAGGTAATTGGAGTCGTCAGATATATGAAGCGGGGAGTGATGTCTGACCATCCTTCTTAAAACTAGTTGAATTGTGAGGCTCAAAGGGTTGTGATCAGTGGCATGCAGTACAGGCAGAGACCAGTCACTAGTGGTGTGCCCCAGGGCTAATACTTCTTTATGTCTTCATTAACCACCTGGATAATGGGGCAGAGTGTGAGCTCAGCAAGTTCCCTGATGATACAAAACTGGGAGAAGTGGTTGGAACATGAGATAGTTGTCTCCCATTCAGCCTACCAGCTTCAGCTGTGCTCTGATTCTGTGATTGTGGAGAGGCTTAGGAGTTTCCAGAATTGTAGCCAAACCTTTCTTTGTCTCTCTTGTCATTAACAAAACATTAAGAATTCTCTCTTCTGCAGACAGTCTGTCTCTGAAAGTAGGAGAATGTGAAATTCACAGAAATACTGTAGAAATGTGGAATATGTAATTTTTGCCTTTTTATTATTAACATGTAATTAGTTTGATTTTATTTAATGACAAAGGAATAAATAGCTCTTGAATGTACAGTTAATGCACAAAGAGAACCCACAAAACTGTTATGGGATAGTAACTTCACAAAGGAACATCTGTTAAAGGAAATGACCTGCACAAAGTCATTGCAAGTCCATTATTCACTAACTGGCTACCTATTGAGAACTAAATAACATAAATGAGTTATGCTCACTGGCTTTTCATCTCCAGCGAAGTGGGCTCAAATCCCTAATAAGGCACCAGGTGAAAAGGAGTCTCCAAGGCCTCTATTCCAAATCCCCTGTTAAGCACCATATAAATTAGCACATAAGCAGGCTTGCCTCAAGAGAAAAGCAGGACTAGGACAGCAGGTGTGTCACACAGCATAATTGAGATGCAGCAGCAGAGCAGGCTGGTGCTTTTGTACAGTGCCAGGCTGTTTCATGCCACCTCTATTGATCTTTAACTTTCATGAGCACTAGGCTGGCTCCTAATTCTATAAATCCCTTCTTCTGTTACATCAAGGAAGTGCTTCAAGAGGAAAAGAAAAAATCACTGAAATTTATGGATGAATAGGCTAACGGGATCCTCAGGTATGAAAATGTTTGTCAATAGTAATTTGGAATATACAATGGCTCAGAAAACAAGGACAGTGTGCATTCTTTTGTCTCTTCAAAGGCCACTCAGGCTGTTCTGAAGACTATGCCGTGAGTGAGAGGAGGAAGAGGATTTGTCAGGTATTAACATGCTGTTGTGCAGAGAGGATGGTTTTTACACTGCTGGTGTGGATATGTCAGTGGGGTGAAAGAGTGCAGTGAGTCTGAGACAATTTTTGTAGGGAAGGACTTATGTGAGCAATATTAATAGGGAGAGGAAGTGTAATCTTAGCAGTACATAGAGGAAAAAAGAAAGAGTCCTATTCAAACTTCCAAAATTTTGAGAATGATTCCCCTACTACCACAGATCAACCATGTTACAATACTGAGTGTTCCTGTATTGTAGGGCACTTGTCTCTCCTACAAAACAGTGGTGAGGAACAGAGTCAGAGGAATTCCTGTGAGCCACCAGACCTGGCAGCTTGCATTTCCCAACCTGCCACACTAATGCCGGATGTCATCAGCTCGAGGGTAGCCAGCACTAGATACCTGTTTGGTTCAAAGTTCAAGGCTCTCATACCGTATATACTTACCTGATAGGGCACGAGAAATGTGGTTACTGTTGTAAGGCACTGGGAGAGGGTTTCCTGGTAGTTACATGGATTCAGAGTCACATTTCTAAGACTCAGCTGAATTATTCCTGTTGACAATGCAAGGCTGATGTGTTGAAGTGAAGCACTGATAAGAGCAGTAGAAACAATTTGCTTGTTCTTATCAGGAGTTATTTGCAAACTTGCCAAACTGGAAAACAGTCATTTTTTCCCCATTTTTGCTTAACAATTAGAAAACTCTTATTAGTGCATAACTATTATTCCTTGTTGATGATTAACAGACTGTCTCACAAAACTCTGGATTAAATTGATGTGTTCACTGCTTTAACCTTGGGGAAGCAAATTATTGTCTCCTGACATTCTGATGACTTTACTGGTGTGACATAAAGAATTATATTAGCGGCAGGATGCAGGTGAAGTCCAAAAGCAGAGATCCAAATTAGCTGTTGTGGAATAAATCCCAGCTGCACTTCAACCCTTCAGATATGATACATTGGATTCCATACACTCTATCTAGCTTTGGATCTGAAAAAGTGAAATGAAAGCAGGTATTAAAAAGGTATGGATGATTGGAAGTACTGGTGAATATTCATGAATGTGGTCTTAAATTTCTCTCTGCAAATGCCTTGAGTTCATGAAAACAAGAATTCTCTTTCATAGAAAAATGTCACTGTGTTGCCCTTTGTCTCCTGAGATAGAACCAAAGGGAGACCTTCTGAATTTATTCACATGAAGAGTAATGACAAGGGAGTAGAAATATGTGAAATTTGAAGGTTAGGAAACATGGATTAGTACAGAATAAATTGGCTAGAAGTTAGGTGCATGTTGGAGAAAGCAGAGAAATCTCCAGCTGGTTTCAATCTTCTCTTTGATTTACTGTTTCCACAGAAGGTCCAGCGACAAATTTTGCAGAAATCCTTGTTGAAAATCACTTGTGCCTAGTCCTGAGACAATCTCTGTTTCAACAGATTAATATTGTCTGACTAATAATAAGTAAATGCACAAATTATTGCTACCAGATTCACATAAAATTGAGAATTTCAAGATCTAAATCTCTGAATAACTTCAGGCAATATGATTGCAAACGCCATTGTTGAGGTCTTGTTTCTTTGGTGTATAGGGATGTTTTTCCATCTGTGGAGAGAGTTACACAGAAGGTTTGCACAAGGTTGTGGAAAACTCTGACCTTTTCCGTAGTTGTTAGAAGTCGAAACTGGAGATCTCCTCTGCAAAAGTGCATGTGTGTGAGTAGCACAAATGCCTGAGTCTGCGTGCAGTAGAAATTTCAGATTTTGCTATCTAAAGCAAGGTCTATATATTTTCCTTGCATCAAATTTACGGTGTGAATTTTTCTTAGTAACATAGCAACAAAAATAATTTCGTGTGTAATGAGCCAACATCTTCACTGAATCACATGTCTCTGTTGACATTTTGATTTGAAACAAGTAGGGAATTTAAAGATGGAAACTCAGCTTTTCACTGATGAATTTAAGACTGGTTTTGTTTATCAAGGGCCATGGGGTCAATATTTTGTGATAGCAATACCTAATTCTGATAATATGGTTGCTATGGAAAGATTATTATTTAATTTTTATTAACATGAATTGTGTCTATCCTATACCATCAAGCTGTATTATGGAGTAGTAATTATTCTCCACTTATTATTCTCCAGTTATTCTCTAATGTTTCATAGGAAATTCCTACCTTGCAGATGAGCACCATACTAATTATATGCCATCAGTCCCATGGCAGTCTTTTGAAGGATGGCTTGGTGGTCTGCTAACACAGAAGGAAATCACAGCATCAGGGGAAGGCCTTGAGACCCTTAGAATCCCATTTTAGCCCTTTAGCAGAACTTTAAATAAGGTCTGAGATGGTCTTAAATAAGACTAAGATGGTTCATTCACTTTGAACACTTCCTTTGAACAGAGGAGCATTTCAGCCTTGTGCAGCTGTTATTATCAAAGTTAACTCTTACAAAACAATTGCTTCACTGATGTATCCAAGATATTTGTATTATTTGTAGCATGGTAATGGGAACTGCTGCAATATCTTAGAGACCACAAACATAATTCTTTGACCTAAAGAAATAAGAGATTGCTCTTTTCATAAATCCTTAGGTGGTACAGGTACAGAAATCCTATTGACAGTCAGAACATTAAAAAAAATCCTCTAGAGTGTCCTTCTGCCTTAGAACAGGATAAGCAATACATAAATTATTTCTGACAGATACTGTCTAATCTGTTTTTAAAGAACTCTAATGATAGACCCCAACACCCCCCCAGGCAACCTATGGTTGTAACTCACTATCTTTGCAATGAGTTTTCAGGGGTAAAAGAGTATTTAAAAATAAAGGAGTATTGAGGAAGCAAAAGAAAGAGCAAGGGTTACAGTCATAAGCCACTCCAAGGGAAGTTTGTAAAATCCACATTTTTTAATGTGGATCATTACATAAAGGGTATCTGAGGACAGTGAGAAGATGTAGTATCTAGGGATAAAATGATTCCCATGAAAAACAGAAAAGGCATTTTTCTTATTTTTCCATCCCACAAACTCTGGCATTCTACATTATTGTGAAAGCCTAGGAATGCAGAAGAACATGTGTTCTTTGATCATAGTCCTAACATTAAACCAATCTAACAGAGAAATGGAATTGTAGATACGTTAGCAAGACTTAAAACGCCACTCATGGCTAGATTAAAGTGGAAGCTCTTGAAAATTTTCTCCTTCACATCAGAGCAAAAAACTTATCTCCCAGAAAAATCAAAACAAGAAAAAAATACCCATCTGGACTGCTTTGTAATATAATTCTGTGTTATAGGCCAAGTTGTAAGGAGGGTGTTTACAGCAATGAGGTACTAATGTATTCATTGGAAGCCAAAGTGTTCTCTGAAAAATACTGAAGTACAAAAGCAATTACCATTAATCATTATACACAATGAAAGTAGAGTTGTCATGAGGTAGTAATGCCTTCTGAAATAGCACATTACCACTTAGGATAAAAGAACAGCTTCTGCATTGCTATTGCTGCTCTCTCATGAATGCTTATGACATCCTTTTTTTGTATGTTTTGCTGTCCAGGTGGGTTTTGACCTTAACAAAGTTCATTTTCCATAATGAATAAGAGCATAGTTATTACAACCTCTGAGCATGCAAACTGGAAATATTTGCTTAAAACTCTCAAATAGGCTTTTGCAAAGGGAGGTAATGGCTTAAAGCCCAAGTGAAATTCAGCTACCCTGCAGAAAAGCAGTGCCAGCTGTCTGTGTCTGTGTACTGCCAATTTCTTAAGCAGACCACAGCCCAAGGGCTGACCTTCTGCATCAGGCATGTGGGATTGCCTGAGTGCAACTCGCAGTCACTACTAGCACAAATGAAGAAGAAAGGTGGGGTAAACCTGAAGCAGCAGAATTCAAGAAATGCTCAGTCAAGGAAGCAGGATCTTTTATCTGATGATGAAGCAAGGATTGTCAAAGGAAAATGATCTGGCACATATCTTTCATCCTATAAATGAGTATTATTTTATACAGCTTTGTGATATCAGTATATCTTCTGAATTTGGAACCTAACCAGCCGTACCTGAGGCACCTACAATAGTGCCATGGGCAAGGACCAGCACTGCCTTGTAGGAAAGTTCAATGTCACTGGTAGGATGAGCTGCTTAGTAATTTGCCCTGACAATAACAGCCTCTCCTGTACCTGCCCTGTATATTTTGTCAAAATAGCTAGGGTATGTTGTGATGTGCTACCTGAGTGGAAATGAGCTTATACAGAGAAGGCAGAGGAGATAACAAAACACCAAGCTGTGAACTTGAAATCATGCCTTAACTTTTTTTAATCTCTAGGTCTTTGAGAAAACCCAAACCTTTTGTGCACTGCTGGCACAGTTGCATAAATCCCTGAAAGAAGATGGTGTGCTCCTTCACTGACCTCAGTGCAGCACTTAAGGGAAAGCTCATACTACCACTTCAAGAATTCTTCCTGTAGGGGGGCCTCTAAGCAATTTCTTTTTACCTGCTTTCTAGGTAATTTGTGGGTCTGTTGATTTAAAGCCTAATACATTCAGGCAGGGTGGTCTATAAGGTTCTAGTCAGGAGCAGCTGGAGGCGAGTGACTGACATGTTCTTAGCTATGGTGGAACAGCCTGGGAAATAACTTTACAATTTTTAGCTTTCTGCTTAGACCTCTACCCCTCGATTCTCTAAAAACTTGAACTAGGGAGGGTTTGTTTTTCAAAAAAGAATTGTGCATTTCAGTGCTGTGCCACTGGGGAGAGAAAAAATAATGACAGCATCTTTTCTTCAGGAGATGATTACGTACATAAATCTCTTGCATTCTACCCATCTCAGTAATAGGATCCTTATATTTATACAAACACCTTTTATTTCAAGGAACAATTTCAGATTTAAATTAACTCTGAAATTCAAGTTTACCAGAATGAGAACAGCAACTGTGTTTAACACCTCACTAAGATATTGCATAACAGCTTAGGATAGTATAACATTTTCAGATGTTGAATTTCACTCTGTGCAAACAACTTTTCAAGAAATTCTACAATTTCTCTACATTAATGCTGTCAAGAGGTAATATTTCTTTACTGTGGGCTCACTAGAATGAAGCATTAGCTCTATACCAAGGTAGTAGCCTATCCAATTACTGAAAAACAGTGATGTAAATATTTTGTTGAATAGCCACACTGCTGTAGCTTATAGAAAAATTCTGTGTGAATGATCAGATCTTATATATTCTTGTCTGGTCCCTCTGTTTTAGACACATGCCTGGCATTTCCAAAAGGGCTTCTAGAGCAAATATTTTATTGCATGAAATGAAAAGCTTCATGTGTGACAAGTGTAAAACACTCCAGAGTTGTTTTCTTAAGGTACTCTATCTTTAAGTAAATTAAGAATTCAGAAAAAGTATAGATATCCGTTCAAAGCTTTTTAGCACATTGTCCTATATTTAATATAACAGATCCAAGAAGTTTGTTTCTCCTTTGATTTAGTGATAAAGATATTTGCTTTGACATGTTCAGCCTTTAACAAGGTTCATATGAAAAATAGATTATTGGTATAGACCAAAGAGAACATTGTGTTTATCTGAAATAGGCTTTGTTGTGGTTTTGCATTGACTTTTAGAAAACATTGTTTTCTTGGCTTCCTGTAGATTTCATTAAATTACACCTATTCAAATTTGGAAAGATGGCTTAGTTTCGTACTTACTTTTTTGTACACTTAGCTATTGCATTTGGGTTTGTCAGACACCACTTGTGTTAACTTCCTTAATTTCAATGTTCCATGCGTGGGTATTTCTGTGTGCACAGCTGGAGATAACAGCACAACCCAAAATTGCTGACAGAAAAAAAGTATTAGTACTTTGTTCATAATCAGAAAGCAGATTATTTGTCCCCAAAAAGGTTTCAAGTGAATTCAGCCTAATATTCCTCCAAAGTTGCAATAGTCCTTGAAAATCTTTCACTTCAAATATTTAATACTAAGTAATAATTTAGACATGACGATTCAAGAGTACAAATTAACTTTGCATGAGTTCTCTTTAAGGATTTACAACAGATTTTAAAGCTTTCATAGTCTCTGAAACTTTCAGGTGCAGCCAATACATTCCTGACCCATTTAAAGAGAAACTTGAGATTCTTCTCGTTGGAGGAAATAGCTAAATGTGTGTGACTTGCAAGGAGTTCTGCTATGTTTAGATTTAATTTCTTCCCTCGTCCTCTTTCTCTTTTTATACAAAAATTTAACAGAATTATTATCTCTGGGAAGGAAGGTCATTAGGGAAAGGTCCTCAGTGGTCTCAAACTATCTGTTATTTAAGTTTTGCATATTTCCCCAGAGTATTAATTTTCATTCGTCCATTTAATTTATTTGCATTTAGGTTTTTGGCGGTTGTGTTAAGCAATGTGTAAACACAGAACAGAATTAATTCCTTCCCCCTGGTACTGGATACATGTGAATTATTCAATATGGAAATTCCTGTTCTTTCTGAGCACCAATGTAAAGATCAGGATATTTATAGATCACAGCTAAGCTGCTCTTTCTTGCTCTTTTTGATTAGTGAATTGAGGAGGATGAACCCAGCTCAAATTCTTGTCCCAGCTGTGAGGCGGGCACCTTACCCCACTGGGATATCAGACCTTTGCAGACCATTGACTTACTTAGGGTTTAAGGTGCTTCCTGCCGCAGTGGCAGCCCGCACCGTAACTGCTGGACCAACCAACCCTCCTCTCACTGAATGAGTGGAGATTGCCAGGTAAAAAGTGATGGCTTTCCAGTTCTTCTTGCTCTGAAGTGTATGGTCACATTCTCTGATAGCATCTGGCAGAGGTGCAGCACTTCTAAAGGGGGTGTTCAAAATGGCAGTCTCTGATGTTTAGCTCAAATAACCATGATTGGACACCATGTTCTTTTGGGCTACAATTAGCACCACACTTCATGCTGATGCTATTCATGGTTTAGAGCTATAAATTGCACATGCCAGCTGCTACTGGTTTGGAGATAGCATGTAGAAGTTGGAGTTTGGACTGAAGGGATATCCCGAGGTCTTACAGTAAAATATTCCTGAAGCAATCAAATGGAGCAGGTTCAGCAGGTAAAGATGTGGATAAGGGGAAAAGGGCTAATATCCAAAGCATTCTGGTCAGACAGTGGAGCTGAAAGGGAAACAAGGCTGGAAAGGTCAATTACCTTTCTCTGTGGTGGGGGAGGAGGAGATAGCAGGAGGATCTGTGCTTGACCTTGAGTCCATGTGGGTCTCTCAAGAGAAATGGAAGCAAAGGGCCTGTTCTGTGGATTAGGACACAGCTGGCTAGTGTGAGGCCTCTCTAAAGAAAAGAAAAAAGAAACCCTGGAAGACTTCTGATTTGTTTCTGCTGCTTTGCAGGGACCTGTGTTATCTGTGAAGATTGAGAACAAAGAAAGCAACACTTAGAAGATACTTTGAAAGGGAAGTCTATTTTAACCAAGAAGCTTGTTCAGTAACTCTCATTGTTTCCACTGGTGGTTTCGGGTACAAGTCAGTTTTTGGAGATTTTTGTTTTCACATTGTTTCTCCTTAAAGACCTATGAGTAGTACAGGACCAGTACAAATATTGAAGAAAATCTGATTATTTCCTGGGAATAGTAAGGATGCAGTTATATGGAATATGGTATTAGCTACTACACAAATATATTATGTCATTCTCTAAATGCTGTTCTAGACAAATGTGGTCTTTCTTTTTGACATTTTCCTGCCTCCTCTGCAGAATGTTATGTGAGGGTTCTCTGTTGTGCCTTTGCTTTATTTTTAAGTTGGTTAGATCTAGGGAAACTGATGGAGAGGTGAGAGGCCAAGCCTTGCTGAAGGAAAAATGTACATGAAACATAGTATTTATATCACCTTGTGGATTCTTTCACATATGACATTCAATGGTGTCTGCTCTCAGAGTTCCAGTTACGGGTAGGTTAGTGTTAATTGTCATAGGCAATAAATTGTGGAATTACTGAGAAGAGCAGAAACAGATTGAAGATGCATTTGACTGCAATTTGGTGTATTTGTTTCATTAAGGTGTGGGTGACAACAGAGTTATCCTCAACAAGGCCTTTTCCAAACTTTTCCATGTTTGCTTGGCTGAATAAGGCATTGCATCAAGCTGTAGTAGCAGGGATGTTGTGTTTTGTGCTGAGACATTATGAGTCTTGATTCCTGTGTTCTGACAGAGGCTGAGAAGTATGGTGTGCTTACCTGAAAAATGACGGCTTGCAGGACAAACATAGCTTTCAAAATAAAGCAGTTTTGTATTTGATTTGTTTCTAAATATGTCTGGATTGTATGCATAAGGAATGAGGAGCATGAGCACTTTAGAGATGATGGTGACATTAGAGGAAAAGATAATATCATCATATTTGCAGGTCAAGGGTGCAAGAGAACAGAAACAATGGGTGATAATATGCTATTTCCACTGAGTTAGGATTGGGGATTTACAGCAGTTGTAGTCCCAACTCAGATTAGAGATTGATGATAAAAATAATTTGAATGGCTCTGTGAACTAATTTTGGCTTACCTGGTGCAAAGCTAGGGTCACCCCTAGGAAAGCTCCTGTCACTTTGTGAAAAAAAGGATTTCCATGTTTTGTGGAATTTGCTTACTAATGCTTCTGAACCGCCTGCTTGTTTGACACTGCAAAACATCTGGCAGGTTTATTGTGATGGGAGTGCACTGTCAGTGAGACTTCCAAATGGAAGCAGCATCCAAAATATTTTAGCAGTGAGAGAGGGAACGGAGTTGTCACAATTTCATATTGTCAACACTGTCCCCTGTAGCATGGGTGGTAGCATTACTGTCGGGGAACTGAGGCATCGCAGTGCATTCCTTTGGAAGAGACAGGCAAGGCTGTTAGTGTAGAGTGCACAGCCTGAGAGCCGGGCAGGGGAACGGCCAGAGGCTCAGAGCTTGAGGTGCTGCAGTGACATAAGAAGGTCTGGGGACATGTCAGCATGGCATGTGCTCGCCTGCGGCCACATGGCTCTTGCTGTGCCTGTGCCCAGCTGGGTGTTCACATGCACAGCCTCCCACTACACCCGTGAGCCCACAAGAGGCTTGTACACCTCATTTCTGAACCTCCTTCTGGCAGGCAGCATGCATGTGGAGGAGATAAGTTACAGCTGGTATTAATTCTATTTATTTTTTAAAAACAGCAAAGCAAAACAATAGCTTACTAGCTGACTGATTTCTAAGACAATGTTTCCTGAAGACTTTTTTACTGGAGAAAGACAAGAGAATATTCTTATGGATCACATTGTAGAGGGTGTTTCCTTTATAGTGAGAACAGGGAAAATGGTGAATGAGATAAGATTAAGAGAAATAGGTGACTGAGTGATCAAGGCTGGTGCTGATAGGCAATTGGAGGGGGCAGGTTAAGAACTATCAGCAAAAGGAAATGAGAGACCTAGACAGTGCAAAATCCTCCATTCTTAATGGAGCAAGATCAGTGGGCACTGTGATGAGACAAACCTCTCTTGTGTGCACATCTTGTTTCTCAGTAACTTAAATGAGAAATCATTTGAGAGGGATTTCTTGTAAGTTTATCAGTGCATTGTACACAGTGCTGTTTCTGCAGTCTGTGGAACCTGTTGTAATGTATCTTATTTCTTCCACACAGAATACAAAGAGCAATCATTTCCAGAAATGAGAGCACTCTGTATAATTATGTGGAATGAGTTATGCATAATATATACACCCTTCAAACATAAAGATTATCTGCTCTGCAGATATCCACACAGTATTAACTGACTGAATGCAGGAATCTGTCCAGTGCCTAACAGGAATTAAAACAGTGATAAAGGTGAAGATCTTTTAGTGAAAGTTGGGAAGGAATTGTCAAAGAAGAAATTAAGTGAGAAAATTCTTTGTCTTCTGCTGAGACATTGAGGGTGAAAACTTACATATAGGACATTGTGTATAAAGGTTCCAAAACTGAAAAAGAGGGATGTCAGGTTGGGGGAGAGGAGAACAAGAGAAATCTACTAGTCAGAATTGAGTGGCACATAAAAAGAGGTGCAAGATTCCAGTTGGCAAAAATATCAGGTGAGGGAACTTGTAAATATGTAAAGATATAGATAGAGGGAGAGGGAAATAAATCTAAAGGTGATCAGAGAATAGTCCATAAATACAAGCACTGTCTTACCATCATGTTAACTTTGAAAAGTCATTTTGTCTCAGATTTTGAAGGGAGTGTGGTAACTAGTCTCTTGCACATTGCCAGGAGCCCTGCCTCAAATCCTGTTATGCATCCTGCTGTCACAGTGTACCTGACCCATGATGACAGCTGGCACTTATGGTATGTTCTCCAGAATGGGATATATATCAATTTATGTAGCAGACATACCAACAGCATCGGATCATGTGGCCTGACAGATAGAGGTTGTGTAAAACCCAGGGTAAAGCCCCTTTACCACAATTATTTCATTCTAGCTATCCTATTCTGGGGACTCTATGCCTACTTTGTGCTCTGGGTGCTATGTACTTTGTTTTCAGTTGTGGTATTGAAGAGATAACTCATGCCTAGTTAAGAGATAGTTTATTTCGGAATTGCTTCAGACATTTATGCTACTATTAAATTCCAGTATTGGCCAACCCTGTTGCTCTACTACACCTCAGAACCAGGGTGATGCTCAGAGTGTTGTCCACAATGACTGAGCTCTTGTTGGTTTCTTTTAATGTTATGGTCAAATCCAGGCTGGGTCTTCTGAAGACTGACTGAAATCAGTGTAAGCTTGGCACTTCTTTGCTGCCTTCACAGGTCAGCAGTCTGTGAAACTTTACCTGAAGGTACCTTGTGCAGGGCTGGTCCTTGTTTGGACCAGTTCAGGTGTATTGTATTTTCCTCAGTCCTAATTACTGTCATAAATTATCCTCTCTACTTCCCTTACGTAGAATTGTTCTCCTCTGCTTTGTACTTGTTGCCATAAGGTAGTTGGTGTTGGACTTCTCTTAGCTAATTTTAAATTGTTCCCTTTTTTTCCTAAATACTGAACACTTGCATACAGCACTTATAGTGTATGACTTCTGCCTTCTTCCCTTCTGTGCAAAACAGCATATAGCAGGGACTTCAAAAGCATGAAAATTTTTAAGTATCTCCAGTTCCATTTGCATTGCAGCATAGAAAGACCCATGAAAGTGTATTTGATGATTTTTTTTGTAAGTGTTTCAATCACACTGGCAAATAATGTCTCCCAAGTTTGGATCAGCTCTTGCAGATTTCAGCAATTGGACCTAGATAATTTAAGGACGTACTTTACTTTCAGACCTTCAACATTTTCCTTAGGTATTTTTCTCTCTCACAATACTACTGAGGAAATCAGTTTACACTGTTGCTGGTAAATTTGTTGGTGTCTCTGTGAAATAAGATGCACACACACTGTCTGGAGACCAACTTCCTCTGGAACACTGCTGCCCTGAGACCCCTTCCCAGCAGAGGTCCCCTACAGTGCAGAGTTCAAGTGAGGGCTTTCCATAAACTGGCCCCTCTTCCATGCTAGCCTAGCTGAATGTCAGTTTTCTTAGCCCTTCTAAGGCAATTGTGCCATCTCTTTAATAACATTTCCCTTTCTTCTGAGTACCCGCCAGCCTGCACTCGGCATAGGGCACAGTTTTCCAGGTGTGGATGCATAAGCACAGTATTTTCCATTCAATAATATTGTTAGTCATCACTGTTTGCAGTATAGAGGGCAAATGCAGTGAGTGTTCCAGTTCAAACAGTTTGAGTCATATATTGAGGCTGGCATGTAGAAGTGTGCACCCTGTAAAGGACCAGGCTCAGGATTTCATTATCAAACCTAGCTCCTTCTTCCAGCCAAATATTCCTGGATAAATAGAATTCTGTGCTTTGCCATTTTGCTGCTGCATATTAATATAGATTCCTCTGTGGGGGCCAAGAAACTGATATTCAGTGAATGTAGTTAAACCACTTTTTTTCATGATTATAATGAGAGGGACCTGGTGAGATCACAGGAAAGCAAGCCACACATACAGGGCATTTTCTGCAGTTTATATTAAAATTTTAAATAACTACAGAAAAATAGGATGTTTGGGAGATTGAAAGTGTGCATTATATCCTTTATGACATTGCTTCTCTGAACTGGCAGTAGCATTGTACTATTTATTCTCTGCAGGGCATTGAGCAGAGGTTGGAAAAGTGGATGTCTACTCCCTAAAGCAATTTGTTTTAACAGTGCTGTTGAAACACTGCTCAGAATTATGTTTAATATGAATGAGAAGCTGGAACCACTTGAAAAGGCAGATGGAGGATTTTCCAGAACCTATAAGCTTGCCACCTTCCACATTTTCCTTGTGCATTCACCATGTTTCCTGCTCCTGGCACACATAGGTTTTAAAGATGCACATAGGTTTTTATCTGACCATGCAAGGAATAGTTTCCTCAGTATGAGGACCAATTCTGCCCTCTCTGTTGTATGAGTTTCAGCTCAAAATCCTGTTTGTATTTCACCATTGACTGGCTTTTACCTTGCACAGGGCAGTAGCACCTGAATAGGACTGAGTAGCAAGTTCATCATCCAAGACTATAAGCAGAGCAGTAGACAACCAGAAGTGTTTACAGACACAAGCTGGTTCACGTTCAGTGAACCCTGTCCTTGTCTCACAATAAGAAAAGCTGCCTAATTTCTGTGGGACAGGATACTGTTTTCCTGTACAAGAAGCTGACAGGAGGTTAGTCAGGAAAATAATAGTACATTTTGTTTGTTTTAAAGAAGGAAAACAATTCTGGTAACGGCCTAGTTTTCATAAAAGTAACTGAGGGTCTTCATTGATTTCTTATTGGGACAGCAGCAATGTTCTTTACTTTGCTTTAGTTTGACATACTACTTGCAAGTATTTGAAAGTTAAGATATCGGTTAAGATGTCTTGACTTCTACTGAAGTAATATACTACTTGTAAAAGACAAAATACAGGACAGAGAATTACAAATGTCCTGAATTTCATACTGCTTACTGTTAGTGCAAGCAGTTTCTAACCCTCCCTCATGGTAGCAGAGAAAAGGCTAGAAAACATGATAAAATGCATCCTCACCATGTGTGCATTTCATAAAATATCTATCTTGGATATGCTGAATATTGTGAAAATAACATTATAACAATCAGTTCCTCAATAGTCCTTGTCCACACAAGCCAGCTGCAAATTAATTTTGCCCTGCAACAGGATAAACTGCCAGAATAGGACATTTGACAGAAAGTCACAGCTTACCAATGTGGCCATGGGGAGATTGGTAGTCCCCACACTGGATGTCTGTATTCAATGTCCAGTATGAGTTCTCCTGTTGGAATAACACCTGTCAGGAATGGCATTGGTATGTTTGGTCCTGCGTGAGAGCAGAGAGGTGTGTTAGGCAACCTGTTATTCCTCTTAGCACATTTATAATCCTCCTTAATGCTTGCCAGGCCCATGAAGGGCTGGAGCACTTTCTCTGGTCACCTGAGCAGAGCAAGCCCAAGCTCTCAAGAAAACAGTAGGAAGTCATGTCTGAGGAGTGTGTTTGATGGCACGGGGAAGTCCAGTTCGACTGAATGGCACAGGGAAGTCCAATTCAACTGAATGGCACCATGTTTCTCCTGTGTGGCCCAGACTGGCCTTTCTTGTCTGACCACTAGCTTTTGCCTTGTTTTTGATGCCAGCAGACAGAATTCATTATTGCCCCTCTACAGGATGGCTCTGTCATATCTGGCACAGTGCCTTTCAGTTTGGTCTCTCATGGCTGTGTAAGTTGAGTAAGTTACAGTCTGAAGCTGTAGAAAGACCCTTCCTGAGGATCAAAGGACATATGTTTAAATGTTGGTATATGTGATGTGATGTCTGTAGCTGCTAGCAATAAAATTTATTTTTGTCCAGATTTATATATTTCAGAAGCCTAATTTACAAAATGATAAAAAGAGTCAATAGCCTTCAGTCAATAGAGGCACAATTGTTTGTTTTGTTCAGTATTTTGGTTTTCTTGCTTATCATATTTGTAGTTTGAGATCTAACTCTACCATCCATTAAAACTACACAGATTTGTAGCTTTGAAGATGGCTACAATATCGTTTGCCTCCTGTCCAAAAGCATTGGATTAAATCATATACAGAGGACATGACAATCAGCCAGATTTTCTTAGAAATGTGGAAGATATTAGAGGCTTTTACTTGACACATCGTTTATGCTTTAAAAATTAGTTTTTTGTGAAAATAATCCTGATGAGCATGTTTGTCATGTCTCTTCAAATCATACAAAAGCTTTTATACCCTGTGGGCTTTCAAGCCTTTCTTTTTTAAATGCTCTGTAGCTTGTACTGAAGTAATCTTCAACATGAGGATTTTGAGTGTAGAGAAAATAATTGCTTCTTACATGATCCTGACTTGTAACTGAATATAAAGTTATGCTGGTGCTACTGGTTTGGTTTGGGGTTTTTTCTCTTAGACTTATAGCCCTCCTTCCATTTTATTGTTCAGTTATCTGTATTCACCTTGAAGAGCATATCAGAGCTACAGGGCTTATTTTAGATTGTGTATCACTACAAATAATTAGGAATTCTAACCTCTTTTTGTTGTGTTTAGACAGAACTGAGCTTCATTTTTTAATTGGAAAGAGATAAGAAGAAATAAAGAGATGGAGTTAAATGATGACTCTTGTAAAGCCTTGCTTTTCTTTATCAGCTCCTTATACTGTTCAAAGCAGAAATTACACCAATAAAAGTTATGGTGGTTATATTAGTAGGTTACATTTTGCATTATTTTGCATGTGAGCCTTACAGGAGGTTTCTGAGAGCCGTACTTATATTTGATTAATTAAAAGAACTAATTGCAGTACACTGGAAAGACTCATCCTATTAAAGAGCTGTGGAAGTGTACAACTGTTGGTCTTCAAAACATTGCAGGCAGAGGGTGGTGCTGGTTTTGTCAACACAAACGAAAGGAGGAGCACAGCTCCCTGTCTCAGGGACTGACTGCAAGCTTTCTCAAACGACAGAGGAAGGGAGCTGAACAGCAGCTATCCAAGAAAATGGCTATAAAACCTCCTTTAAGTCAATATCTCTGTGTTTGACTCCAATCCTTCTGCCTTTCCAGCTGGCATATTTACTGCCCCAGCACCTACAGAAGGTGTAAGGACAGTGAAGCATGCCAGGTTAGGTCTGAAGAAATTCCAGCCAATTCTTCAGGCTTCTAATATCTCATTCCCATTTCCAGTGATAGCCTGGGTTCCTATCCCACCCCACTGTCAGTAATCTCTTTCTTGCTCCTACTTGTTGGCAGAACTCCACCCTACAAAATCTTTTTCATTTATATTACACACCCTGTTACTGCTGCTTCTTCCTAGCGTGTGCCTCCCTGAGGGTCTGAAAATCTCACCCTGTCTTATTCACAGCAGCTGTTCTCATTCCAGGAGGCTGTGTGAGGGCAGCCAGCATTGCCTGCTTTAGAGAAAAGAGCTTTAATCATTATGAGTGACAGGGAATAAAAGTTGTTTCTTCTTAACCTCGTCATTGTGATGGGGAGGGTTACTCTGCCGTGTTTCTTGCTTCACTTATAGGCTAATATGTTTATAGAAATAACCTCTAACTTACTGTTGTTCTATCTCTTGCACAAATCCTATGAATGTGCATAAATAGATTCATGTGAATATGCATTCATATTAGCTCAACTGTTAATTTTATTTATTTGTTAATCATATATTAATAGCTGTTCCAAATATCTCTTCCACTACTTGCATATCTGTCAAAATCACTGGCATTTCAACACTCAAAAACTACTCAGTCTTCATTTGTTGTCTTTCTGTAAATATGTAATAACAGAGGCTGGCTCAGAAAACCCATTGGGACACAATTCCATCAAAAACGCAACTTCTAATGAAAATTAATAAATTTGCCAAGTTAGGCATACATCACTGTAAAGCAGTGTTCTCATAATAGGGACTCTGTTTAGATTTTCCCCAGAAGTGACTCTGGAATTTGTATTTTATTTCTGGATTAGACTACAGTATAATAATGTAGAAATCAATTGACTCTGAATATATTAGTCTTTGAACATTTTCCTTTGAGAATTTTGAAACATTTGATCTCATTCCAGTCCTGAAAGCAGTGAGATAGCAAAATGCTAAAATCCTTCATGAAAAAAACCCTCACAACGTCTTCATGGTAATAAATCCTGATCCTGCAGGTTTAATTCAAGCTATACTCCCTTAATTTCAGTAAGCTCACATGAAATCCAAGATGTCATGTTCTCATTAAGTACAAACAGATGGGTAAAACACCACTGATCTGTAATATGAAACTTCACCCACAAGCCATGTAGGAAAAATTAATTTTTGTGGTGTGTGGAATTGTTACATACTCTTCTTTGCAAGTCATATTAGTTGAAAGATTTTGAGCCCATTCACTAGTGTTTGAGTAGTCTTTTTTTCCAGTGATTTTATGTCAAGCTGCAACTCTTCTGATTTTGTTTCTCATGATCACAATTTTAACTCTAATGGATTTTGGATAGTTGAGGAATGGAATTCCATGCATGAAGCTGTCCAAAATGTCTGAGTAACTGTCTAGCAGAGCAACTTACCTTGACTGACCCTCTCAGCGTCTGGTCCTTCCTTTATACTGTCTGGCCAAATTTACACTGTCCATTTAAAAAAATGGCAGCCCTGCTTTCACCGTCAGACTAAAATCAATTACAGACTATTTTAAGCTAATGGCTTCAACACATAAGAGATTAATCTGATTTTTTTTTCAACTGCCTCTTATATTCTGTCAGCTGGGCATTATAATTAATTCACAAAAGAAGTAAAAAGACACTTTTCAGTAGTGGAGTTTTTATACAAGCTCTCTGCTTAAATAACTGAGTCTTAACCTCTCCAGAATGAGTCTGTGGTGTTCAGTGTCGTTTTAGCCTCATGTCAGAGTGTGTAATTTATTTCCTGTTTGTCTTCTTTTTTCCCAAATAAAGGTCTAACATTAAAGTACACCAAACACACTGAGACTGCCTTGACAAAAAAAAAAAGGTAAGAAAATCAGATGCAGGCTAATTTTTAGTCTGTCATGCTCCTTCTACACTATCTGACACTGTTGCTTGATCTGCTTCGTCTATCACCACTGGTTATAGTACAAATATTGGCAGTTTTAGATGGAGCAATTTCTTAATGGCAATTTCTCCTCTTAAAGGTTGCAGCTTGTACACGGGTGTTTCCTATGCCAGAACATGATAAATTCAACTGTATATCTCTAGGGTTATAAATGGTGTTAAAGATTGATTAGCATAGTCTTACTGAAACATCAGAAAATTCTAATGAATTAATTTTCTGCCCAAAGAACATCAATTTAACAGCACCGGGTTTTCCACATGGAAAAAATCATTGGACTGTAACTCCAGTGCCCTACTTCTGGCTCAGACACCTGACCCTGCCTTCCTTGCCCTCCAACCCAAGGCATCAGAACTGCCCTGTATGTAGGCATGGGGAGAATTTATTTTCTCAAATTATCAGTTGTTTTCCTTTCAGCTTTGTCTCTTTTTGCTCCATGTCACTGGACATACTTTACTGAATATAGTAATAGCAGTTAAAATGATTGAAATAGTTTGTGTTGAGATTTCACGCTCTATCTCTTTGTATTAGGGATGGTACAGCTCTGTGCCAAGGCTGGAGAAAAGCCAATAGGTCACAGAAAAAGTGCACCAACTTTCTATATAAATTTGCAAGTTTCTAATTGGGACAGAATAGACAGATCTCATAAGGTTCGTCAGTGCATAATTCCAGGAAAATTCAGGCTTAAATCTGATACAGAAAAAGATAGACTCATTGCCATGGGGAACAGGAGCAAGGAGAAAAGGCTGGATATCAGGAACTGTTTTGCCTGTTCTGGATTTCTAGTATGGCTGACTCTGAAGCTGGAGTCCCATTATCAATATTTAGCTGTTCTTAACTTGCTTAATGAAATTCAAGACCCAAAAAAGTGTATTGAGATTTGTGGCTGCTCAGAACAATGATATCCACGTTTTATGTTTTTCCAAGACCTGAGAAGACATACAGAGTATACCTAAATTCTATCCATCCTACAGAGGATGGAGCAGTATTGGAAAAGTATGATTAGTCTGATTATTTTCTCGTAGAACTTTTGAGTAAATAGACATATTATTTATGTAGAAGTAGCTTTATAGATTTTTTGCTCTGTTATGCCATCTCCAGAAGAGGCTGGACTAACTCTGCAGATGTTTGCATGTTTATTCTCTCTGGCCATATCTAAACTGGATATACAGGAATCCCTTCTACTCTGAGAAAACATCATTGTCCCAGCTTTATCCAAAACTTATGTCAAGATTTAAGAGCCAGGAACATAATTCCTTTATTTTCCCCAACTGTACATCAAGCCCAGTTGCAGAAGTTGTAAAGTTACAGACTTAAACATGTTCAAAGAATTCATTCTTGCTTCTTATTATAGTTGTTTGGTTCTCATTTGCAGAATATTTGACCTTCTACATAGGAGCAGGTAAGCATCAAGAGAAACACTACACAGTTTATTCATCCTGGATGATTCATTTCTTAAGAAATGATTCTCAGAAAGACTGCTGATCTGGTGTAAATCTGGTGAATACATGACACCTAATATTTTTGTTTAAATCAGAAATATGCTTGTCTGCTTAGATATAATACCTTTCTTTCCTACTCAAAGCCTGGTAAGCTGAGGAGAATGTCCTGGAATCCATTTTGCATTTTAGGGCAGTTCATAAAAAGGGAATATACTTACATTTCACTGCAAGCTATTTGGATGCCTGACAGTTGAAGAAGACCAGCTAAGCAAACAAAAAGGTGATGAAAAACTGAGTTCAGAGACTGTTATATTCAAAGTGAAAGGAGGGAAAGGGCAATACATTAGTTACTAAGGCAACTGTTTGTTTAATGCTAAATCATTTCCTTATTGAAGGCAGCAGCTTCTGTTTCAAATTAATTCCCTAAGCTGTTGTTGCACTACTCACTCTTATCATGTTTCATGATAGGCACAACCTCTCGCCAATACCAATTTTCCAGCTCCCATCTAACTGTTGAACCACATTGCTCAGTGAGAAGGCAAGGTGCAGGTCTGAGGCAGAGATTATGTGATTGTAGCCTTGCATCCATCAGCAACTGCACACCATGAGCCTCTCCCTCAGACAGGAGTGACTACCACTGACTTACTGGAAAGCCACCTAAAGGTACAGTCGCCGTGCAGAGGGAAAAAACAAGGCTGGTCAGGGTTCATTCCCCTGATTATTTTTGAAGCACAGATGATGATGATGAGAAAAAGTAGGTCTTAGACAAGAGACTGTTCCACTTTCTGAAGAAGACATAGTAGAAAATGTCATAGGTTACCATGTTAATCTTTTGCCAAATCTACTCAGCATGCTTGCCAGTATATTTTTAAAAATTTTACTTATACTCCTTCCTTACCGGTTTTATCATTTAAGGGTTTAATTCAACTATCTATTTTGCAAGTAGTTCAGATACACTCCATTTCCTGACTTCTACTTTGGAAACTTTGTTTTTTAAACTAATTGTGCAATTCATGATTGAAAACCTTTTTTGGATGCAGACATGGGGTTTTTTGGTTTTTTTCCCTTTAAGGTATGGTAACCATACTTCTGAAAATAAAGTCTTAATTTTCAGGGAAGAACAGGGTTTATATAATTTTTCATTCAAAATATTGGTATTTCTTGATGTTTTAAGAAAGGCTGACATTCTTATTTATTGATCAGCATATGTTTCTCAGTATCAAATACCATGATTTCATAAATAGTAATGATCTGAATGTGGTAGTTTTATTTATGAAAATATTCATGACTTTTCTGCAGCTTTAGAATTCAATCAGTTTTAGTGTTTATTAAGGAAGGAATTTAGATGAAGAGAGAAATTACCCATATGTAAGAACATAGTGAGAACATATGTCAGAACTAGCGTTAAAACTGCATTTGGGAGGTCAGAAAGAGCAGGGGTAAAATGATAACTGCCAAAAGTCAAGCTGAGACAGGAAATTTAAGCAAATTGTGAAAGATTTTTCAACCATGCAAATAAAAAGGGCAAGAAAAAAATGCAAGCACTGTGCAATGAGGATGGGGATAGAATTAAAAATGATCTCATTTCCCAAGTTAAATATTTTTCTTCATTTTCTTTGAAGTTGAATTTGGGGCAAGGAGAATGAATGACAGAGAAGATGGCTAATGGAAAGAAGGGAATGGAAATGTCCACAACTGAGAGGTGAAAAATAAACTATGTGACCTCAGTTAACTCCACATCACAAGGACTTTTCACCTTAGATACTTGGAGGGACTGACACATGAAAGACAGCGGTCCAGCACAAGGATTTTCTACCATGGAATGAAGTCATAGAGGGCTTCTATGAACAGAGAACAGCAAATGTATTGCCAATATTTAGACATTGAGTGGAAAGGAAAAAGCAATCCAAAAAGTTGCAGACCTGTCTAACTAAGTGCATTTGTACATATTTGCTTTCTACTCATTTGGAAGGGAAGAATAATAGCGTATATACTGATAAAGGAAAACAGGATCAAATGCAACCTAAGTATATCAAAGGGCAAACACAGCATCATAACATATATGTTTACGTATGGGGGTTATATATTAGGGGGTTTTTTCCAGCAATATGCCTGGATTTTAGGCAAAGGAAATTCAGCAAGTATTGCTTAACGCACAGTAGAGCATTTGACAGGGTACAGAATATGAAATGAAGTATTCAGCTGAGGAAGATGTGGGTTTTTGTAAGAACTGTACAGTGGTAAAGTATCTGTTTTACTGGGGAGATGGCACAGTTTATTAAGGGAAACATTTAAGCCTGAGGGATGCTATTAGTAGTGTTTTTTAAGGATAGGTTTCAAAAGCAATCCTGTGTAGTATTTTCACCAATAAAGCTGGCACAAAATGAGGAAGGAACAAATAGACTGCAGTGATGACACAGCCCAAGGAGGGGCCATCAATGAAATGTAGGACTGGAGTGTTATACTCTGAGAACTGGACAAGAAAAATAGGATGAAGATTAATACTCAGTCCAGGGCAGTGTGTAAGGTTAGACACATTTAAATTCAGAGCAAAACCTTCTGCTGTCAACAGGATTGCCATCAGCTGAGTTCAAACCAACATGATGAGAGAGAAAGTAGGCCTGCTCAATCACAGCATGACTGTGTAGCACAAGCATGAGGGAGCAGAAAACAGGGTGAAAGCAGGGGCAATTTCAAGATACTGTCAACAGAGAGAAAAAAGTAATTCAGTTGTGCGAGACTCAGCTGAGGCCTCATCTAGAATATTGTGAGCAGTGCACTGCTCTGCAATAGCTGGGTAAGATTAAATAAACCTTGACTGAGTGGGAGCTACCTGAATAATATGGGGAATGGAAATCTATAAGTATTGACTTGGCTAATCTAATGAAGGATGAGAGGAGACCGATTACCCTAAGTAAATACAGTACTACATAAGAGGGGGAGAAGAAGCATATATAAATCATGTGCAATCACAATGAGGTTAAAAGTGAAGTTATCTAGCCATCAGAGAAGCAAGTCCTTAAACAGTCTTTCAATAGGAATGGCAGAAGTATTCACCTGGTCTCAAGAAAGGTCTCAGGTGGCTTGTGGAAAGGTTTTATGTTGTGATGCTAGTACAGAGAGGGATTGGTGTCTAAGACCCAAGACAGTGTGCCTCCGCTTCAGTCCACAACACTCCCAGTCTCCAAAATGGTTTCTTTTCTCTAGGGCTTCCAACATTTGCAATATTGCAAGTGAATAATAGTGAATATGGCCCTTTGCTTCTAGGCAGAATAGCCATAAGTAAAGACATGGCAATCCTTTCCTTTTAAAATAAGTAAGTCTGTGCTATTTATTTTAGACTCAGGTTATACCAGCAGCTTAAAAAAATGATGTCAGTTATCGTCTTATTTTCCCCAAAGACAAAGCATCCATGCTTAACAAGACATTGAGGAGAAGCAGTTCAGAGGCACATCACAGCCTTGGTTTTCTGAGTCCTTGTCAAGACACCTTTGTACAACTCTTTTTTTCTGCCAGCATCTCTCCAATGCACAAAAGGAGTTGAAGTAAGAATCATGAAATAGTAAGATTGTGGCTTTACTGCAGGGCTACCAGCTGGAGGCTTGTGCGGATGAAAGCAAATTGAGTCCCTCAAAGACTAGCATTTAAGAGATGCCTTGGGGGTGAAACAAAGCATTCACAATAAAATGGTATGTTACCTACTGTGCTGAATTTTATGAGCTGTGTGTTGAGTACCACCCAAAAGAAATCCAAATGAGGGAACTCAGTGAGGAAGTGTTCCCTTGAATCACAGACCTGACTTAACTGAAATATCTGGCTTTGTGATGAGATTTCAATTTTTGAAGCTTTCAGCCACATATTTGTGTTTTCACTTCACTCAAAGAAGGTAGATTGGTTTGAACTGATAGATGAAAATTTATGTGAATAGGTACATTTGTGGCAACTTACATGAGAATTAACAGTGTGTCCCAAAGAACTTTAAGTTTCCTTTCTTGTTAGCATTCCGCAGTATTTCATATGTCAACAGATCTTCTCAGTAGCATTCAGCCCTAAGAGTTTGGACAGTCCTAGATTTTAAGCAGATTCCTGTATTTTTATTGTTGTTATTAAGTGTTTGTGAATATATTATTAAAATGCCTGGTAAGAAACCCCAGTTCACTGATGTCAATTTAAATGCAGCTACACACAAATAATTTGCTATCCTCTGTAAAAGCATTACAGGGTGATTTTCATCTGTGTCTCTTGTTGACTTCATTTGAAAATATGTATCAAGGTTTCTGCTGAAATATGTCCAGAATTGTATGGACAGCAGTAAATGTTTGGATGCTGGAGCAACATAGGTTGTAAAATGCATTGATTTTGCTGTACCTGAGGGTCATCCTTGGGGCTGATAGATGCAGTAAGAGCCATTGTTGTCACTGAATATGGTCTACTGAATGCAGTGGAAAAAATGACATTGCCTGACCAAGCCAGCACCTGCCTGATTCCAGGCTCGTCCTGCAGGCAGGGTAGTTCTCATCACGCCATTCAATGTCACTAGAACAGCCATTTGTGAGCTAAGAAATGTATCACTTTATTGTGTGCATAAACTTCCATCAAGAGTCTGCTGCAAAACAGCTTGTGTTTGGGGTTGGAATATTTATGGAGCATCTTGCAAACCATTTTCAATTCTGCCGTTTAACACCTTCTTCATGCCATATGTTCTGCTGTAACTTTCTCGTTTTTCTAACTGAGATGTTAAATCTTGGTGCACTAAATCTCACAGTTCTGGGAAAGGTGCTTGGGGGCAAATGATGGGTTTTTTCCTTTGTTTTAATTTACAGTTAGTGAGCTAACATATTTGATGCTCCTCTTACCCCCTCCCCCAAAATGGAACGTAGTTTACACTTCAAAGCTGTGCACACATTTGGATAAAGCATATCTATTTATGGCTAGCCTATTGCATTTTATGAGGCAGAAGGGGAGGTGTGGCTAGTGCATCTTACTGTGTACTCCCAAGCAAGTCTTATCCTAGGCTAGCATGAAAGCTGACAGAGCTGTGGGTCCCTGGCAGGATGGTGACTTAAATGCCTGCTAAATCCCAGTTTTTCCCATCCTGAAAGCTGTCTTGAAGTGGCACAGCTTTAAAGGAATCAGAGCTTGTACAACTGTTGTCAAGAAAGTTATTTCTTGTCTCTCCTTTAGTGAGGGGCCAGCTGCCTTGAAGTACCTTGAATTTGTCATTAAGCAAGTGCATTCCTCAGTGCAACTTCCTTCCCAAGCTCAGCTCAGCATCTCATCAGACTAGCTTTTCTTGCTGTAACCTTTTACTCTCCAAGTATATAGGATTGGCCTTAGATGTGCTTAAAGAAGCTCAGCTTTTCACAGCTCTACCCCTCCATTTGTATCACATAGTGCTAATAAACAGGATCTAGTTAAGGGGTTGAAAGTAGGAAGTGAAGAAGTCAGCAAATTTTTTGAACTACTTTAAAATTCAAGTGTCAATGTTGCGATTTAAGTTCACTTGATATATTTTTGGAGCATGTTTATGAGCTTATGAACTTTGAGCTAGTCTATTAAGTAATTTTGGCCCATATCGTTCCTAAACTGTTTACAGTTTTATAACATCATATTGAAAAGTAAATGACCAAAACCTAAAAAGACAGCAGAGAGAGTTTTTGTATTTAACAAAAATGGACTTCTGTGAATAAGTGAGGACCTGATCAGTGTAGCTCCTTATGGGCAAAAATATTGACCTCTGGTTGTCAAATGTTTGTCTGGTAATTTCATCACCAGTCTTTTTTTTGTAGGGGCTCAGGTCTTTCACTGAATTTCTAGTTTCTCATGTAGGAAACTTTGCCAGCGTTTACAGCAGGTCTGTCTGTCTCCAGCCATTCCAAAGTGATAGTTTTATTCTGGATGATTGATAGGAAATGTCTCAGCTCTATATCCAAAGCGTAACACTGTAAATCACTGGTTTTCATTTGTAAGAAGTAAAATTATATTCACCTTTTGCCACCATTTATCATCCTGAGGCTATGCTTGATCTGTGTTCTTGACTAAGCTCTGAGGAAACAGGGCATGTATCATATGAAGATTGTGCATGGCATCCTTTAACACTTGTGTATATGTCAGTAGAGGAAGCCAGCTTATATTTTCTTGAACGCTTTCTGCATGTTAATATGCTCCAGCATATGACTGCATAAGCCTGTTGCTCAGGAGGTCACCAAGTTGGAATTTTTTGCATTTACAAGTAAAGTACAAATGTAATCATGCCTGCATCTGTGACTTCTTCTCTCCTTGGGGATATGAAAAGGTCTGTTTATCTGAAACTTCTTATTCTGCAAGCTAAAGAATGGATTAGCAACTGTATTTCTCTAAATCAATTTTTCCTGTGGGAAATAGATTCCTTGTATTTCTAAAGTTCTTGGTCTAAACCAACTATCCAGAGATACCTAAAGAACACAAATGGATTATTAAAGATGTCCCTCTGGTTATAGATTTTCTCAAAACCTCTAATTTCATAATTTTTATCCATTTTAAGTTTTCCACATGCAATAGAGACTGCGAAAACAATTTCTGTTCTGAGATTACTCTCTTGACTGAATCTATGCTAAATTTGAAATAAATAGTATTAACCTCTTTTCTTTTGACACAAATGAAGAGGTACAAAACAATCCCAAAGGTTCCATAACTCTGGTAAACTAAAGGGGCTTACAGACTGAAGTTACCATGGACTGAAATACAAATTCTCTTAGAGGAAACCATTCTACCTCAGGAATGCCCTAGCAGTTTAGTTTTGTGTGAATGCAATACAGAAGAGCTGGGAAAATTCCAGACTAGAAAATGAAGAAGCTATCTCAAGTCCTTGTATCAGAAATACTTTTTTTATCAGAATAGAGCAAAGTTGAATCTGCAGCTTCCCAGAAAGATATTCCCAGAACTGCAATATCTTTCTACAACATATAGTCAGAAGCAGCACTGAGATAATTCGTGTTGTCATAACATTAGTTAAGAGTATGAACAATTAAACTTGTGTTTCCTGTACCTAGGAAGAATTGGGTTTAAGAATGGCAAAGAGCTTTGTGTTTGTTTTTTGCTTCATTGCTAACTCTGTGGATTATTGATGACCTTGACCTTGCATCCAGAAATAGGAGACACTTCATACAGCAAAATACATAAAGCATCAGAAAAAAAATAAATCTCCCCATGGAATGAAAGATGCAAAACTTGCAGTAAATCCATCATGAACTTCCTTAAAGTAGTGCAAACCCTTGCCACACTCCACATGCACACATGTGCATCAGCGCATAGTCCAACATGTACAAGTTGATTTGTCATGCTGTAGATCGACAGATTACATCAGCAATGTAGATCTCTCCCCACTCTATTTAATCTTTAGCATTAGACAAGAATATGCATTGTTTTAAAAATAGAAATCAGGCCATGTATTTTTCTTCATAGATTACTGGTACAAATAATCAATAAATGGGAAAGGGACCTCCAAGAAAAACTAAAAGTCTATATGGAAGCAAAGACCTTAAAGAAGTCTCCCTTTTGAATTAGAGATTTGTAGCTACCCTTTTTTATAAGCCTTTTTTTTTTCCCAGTGTATTTCTTTCTGGAAAAAAGTAATATACCCCAAATGGATGAAAGTAAATAAATAAATGAACAAAAACATTTCACAGTGAAAGAAGAAGGAAAGTCAAGGAAGGATAAGAAAGTACAAACATGTCATAAACAGATCATGTAAAAAGGTCAACAAGCTACCTAAACGACACCCCCATTCTTTTTTTCATGTATATGGCTGACGCATTCAAGTTCACAAAAAACAGGTTGAAAGGATGTCTCATTTAATTACATCTCGTGTAAGTGCATTTTGCTTTGCACGATGAGCACAGGACAAGCCACCAGCTACTGCTCTGCTTTTTCAGTTGATTCCTCTGTTCGTTTGGTTTCTCACCCCTCAAGTCACTTAATTGGGAGCAGTATCAAACTTGGATTGCTCATGTTTACACAACTGAACTCTGTGTGTGCTTGTGTTTATACGGCTGAACTTTGTCCGAACTGTTTGTCAATTAAATGAAATGTGTAAGAAGGATAAAGCATAACTTCGCAGGCTGTGTAACTCTTTCAAATGAATAGTTTGCTTTGTTGTTGAATTTCTCCTGTCCTTGAGGGGTCCTCCCTGAGGCTGTTTTCCACAACTGCCCTTGTACTGTGGCACTGGTGCATAAAATGCCCTCTGTTTGGTCAGGAACCAGGCAACATGTCTGCTTCTTAAGGGAAAAAATAATTTTCTTTTAATCTTCACTATCTTTGGGTGCTTGTGATCCACATGCTTGATCTAACATCAGTGGCTACACCGTAGTTCATATTTCTAGGGGCACGAGACACCCCGAGGAATGACCACATGTGGATATGGTCCCAATTATTATGAATTATGGAGAAGGACAGACCCTGCAGTGCCTTGTGTTGCTGTTTCAAGAAGAGGGGCTGAGGGGGACCATGCACCTTTCATGGAACCATAGAATAGTTTGAGTTGAAAGGAACCTTTAAGGGCCCTCTAGTCCAACACCCCTGCAATGAGCAGGAACATCTTCAACTAGATCAGGGTGCTCAGAGCCTCATCCAGAATGTTTCCAAGGATGGGGCATCCACCACCTCTGGGCAACTTGTTCCAGTGTTTCACCACCTTCATTGTAAAAAAATCTTCTTCTTGTGTCAATCGAAATCGACCCCTCCTCAGTTCAAAACCACAGCCCCTTGACCTGCCAAGGACCTGGTATGCTGCCCAGTAAGCTGCAGACTGGGTGGGGCAGGGCTTTGGTATCAGTGAGAGGCCATTATGGGATGCATGGCCCAGCAGGTCCCAAGGCCAGTAGCAGATCCATAGGGCTGCTGTTGTTGTCCTCAGGGGCTGAAGTCCAGTGGCTCAGTCTCTCTGAGCTTCCTGTGCCAGCACAATATTTCTGTCTCTTGGTAGGTGCCAGAAGGAAAATATATTTATGCTTATGAGGGGTAACATGCTGCCGTTACATGGGATGTGATTACTCTAGCAATTAATTACTGTTATTAGTTTGGACATTCTCCAGTGTGCTGAAGGAGATTGCCTTTCCATGGAGCGAGAAATACTGGCAGCATGCTTTTAAATTCAGTCAGTGTACTTTTTCCCCTTCCTGACTGTCATCTGAGTTTCCTGAGAAATATGAAAAAGAATGTGAAAGGGGCTGAATTTTTACAGAATTTTGGAAAGAAACTTCTAAAACAGTCTCCAAGAAACTGAGGAAGTAAATAACATTTGACCTTTCCAGTCATGTATTTTCAGAGAGCAAAAGGAGAGGAGGAGAGAGGATGAGAGAGGACAAGAAGAAGGGGACCTGGAGGGAAACCCAGAACAAAAACAGGCGGAGCAGGCATGGTATGTGCTTCTCTTGCCCTTCATTACTTACTATTTATTTTTGAGAGGCATAAGGTGAAGCTGGGACTAATGAGGAATTTTCAGGCTCAGCTAAGGCCTATAAACTAACTGCTGAGACAACAAGCTTTGCAGGTGTCCCTAAGGTCATTTCACATGCAAACTCACATTGACAGAGATGTGTTTAAAGTGTGGTGCTCAAATCTAAGCATAGACAAATATTCACAAATATCAGGAATACATATCCCTAACTGCACAGTGCTGCTCTTCAACCAGTGGCTGTGAAGTACAGTGAGGGAGATTTGTCCTTGGTTACAGTCCGTGAGTTGATGCAGTTCTGCCTGATCTGAAGATTTATCTCACAGAAAGCAAATATGTCCATAAAGCAACTATCAAATATGTCACAAAGAATGTCATCTCTAGCTGCTGGAGATAACTCTTATAGTTGTGCTGCAGTCATTAAACTCCAAGCTTCAAAAAGGACATGGGTCATCACATGGATAGAGTAAAAATTATCTCTGTGTATTCCTAGAGAATACTTTTGCAATTTTCCTTGTACCCAACACAGTCAATTTTCCATGAAGTCAGAAGAAATATAACTCAAAAGTTGGAAATAGTGGCAGGGAAGGGTATGAAAGCTCTGGTAGAATTCTGCTTTTAAAGTCAGGTGCCAATGAACCCATCTAATGTTCATATATAAATGTAAATACTTTAGAAAATTAATGTTAGCATAATATCTGCTAAGAGTCAAATGCTTGTTGCATTGTACCTGCTTGTAGCATGTAGCTGTTTGATGAATAGAACAGCTTGGTACACGAGATCATTAACAAAAGACCTTTAAAAATTATTCTTCCAGCATGCTTCTTTTTAGGACTCTCCCATAAGGGTGTTGATGGGTCTGTTCCCTGCTGCTTCCACATAACCTTTTTGTTACTTCCCACTTTCTGTAGTGAAATGCCTGTTTGAACAGGAAACTTTCATAAAAGAGCAATACCTGAGAGGGTAATAGTTTAGTAATTTATTAAATAGAGAGAGATTAGTCTGTTTTATGAAGAGACAACACCATACAGTTTTGAAAGTAAATGAAGCATTTGTAGCACTTAAATGGAATATTCTATTTGCCTAAGCTTCTTGTTTTTATCTGAGTGTAAAAATGCCATAATAGCATGAGTGAGTTTTTTGGCTACAAATCTATCCAAAACTAGAAGAGATGTGGTCCCAATGCTCTATTTTTTAGCAGTGCAAGACATGAATAGTGACTTTATAATATCTAAAAACAGTTCTTCAGTTTCCCTTTGCCATCTGAATTTCTCTCACTGTCTGTTTTGAGACTAGTTTTGTTTTCTTTCTGTTAAGGAAGATATGCTCCCAGAGGTCAGAAAGCAAGCTCTGCTTGTGAGCTGCCTGGACACTGAAGTCAGGGTATATCATATGCATTTTCTCTCCCTGATTGCTGCAATACAGATGTTCTTTTGGCGCAACAGAACATTTTCGTGACTAAAATCAGCCTAGTGGAAGTTACTAGAAAGTCATTTTCTGTCACATACTCTGCACAGGAACTGAGTAATTTACCCAAAAAGACCCACTAATAGCAGTATGCAGTGACTTCCAAGAGCAAAAATGTTCAGGTAATTCTCCAGTGATGCAGCAAATGCCATTATTTTCCCTTAATGTTACTGGCAGACTGGGAGGAAGAATAAGAGGATATTTAATTAAGAACAAAGAGATGTTCTGATCTCCACCTCTGCCCACCATTCCACTCCTACCTCCTTTAATATGACTCAGCTGAGATAATAATACAAGCAGCTATGAAGCAAAGAGCAGCTGCCCCTTGTCTCTCGCTCTAACAGCTAGACTGTACTCCTTGGCACTTGCTAATGTGTCTTACAGTTACAGTAGAAGAATAATGGCATTCCTTCATTACCTCTAAGTGATGATCTGAGATAATCCCTTGGGCACAACTGAACACCCTGTGTCCCAGTGTGTCGTCTCAAAAGGAGACAAGATAAATGACTGACAGAAAGTCAGCTGTCCTCTCTCTACATCTTCTGATCACCTCACTGCTTCTGTCAGTTGTTCTGTTGTTGGGAGTTGAATGAAGAATGGCTGGAGGGGGTTTTAGCCAAAGTATTAATAACTTTCCATCCTTTTGCATGGCAGGAGCCCACTTAAATGACAATAAAACATCACCGACAAGGAAAAGCTCGTCCCTTTAATGATCCAAGTCCCTAAATGAAAATGGCATAGAGCCTTGTTCATAACTCTTACTAAGTATTTAATCTCTTCTCCTTCAAACATCACTCAAATGATATTTGGACCTGCTGAGGATGCCTTTTCCACAATAAGGTTTCTGTGAGGGGCTTTCTATTGAGAGAAAATAGAGCAGTCAATACTGCTAATGGTGCTGCAGAGAGACTTTGGGGTGTTTTTATCTAGAAAATGCTACTGAAAATGGCATAGCTACTGACACCTATTGTGATAAATGGAATTTAATATTGGCTCAAGATGAAAAGTTATAATAGAGTGAAAAGAAATTGCCTGAACACAGGCTGATGGTACAATATCATTTAAGATACCCTGACATTTTTGGCTGTAGGTGATTGATTAACTGGTACATGTTGTCTGTAAATTCATGTGCATAATACTACACAGCCAAAAAACATTGCTATAGTTTGTGCATTTTTCTGGCTGTCCTGCTTCTTTTAAATGTTCTTGCTTTCAGTTTGGTTCAACAAAGCCCCAGAAGCTGTAATTTAGAGAACTGTTTACAGGAAATTCCACTGGAAGCTGTGTGATGATATTGAGTATTTTGATTAGAGGTGGAACATTTATGCAGATTTTGATGGTAGATGTCCTTCTGCATCACTTGGAATTATTGGTAGAATTCCCACCATTTTTAATGATACAGGTTCAAACCTCAGGCCAGCAAGTGTTGTAGGGAAAAAAATTCTCCTGGCTGTTGGCATCTGATGTAGTTGTAGCCACCAGGAAAATCATCCACTCATTGAGCATCTAGAGATGTAACTAAACATTATAATTAAGATAAACATATCTAGACCAGGACTTGAGCTGAATATTTATTGGGTACAATAACAAGAGATAAATGAATATTTCCACTAAGTTGTTTACTAGATAAACTAATTCAGCATTTTCTTCTTTTTGTGGAATACTGAGAAACAGATCAGTTTTCTCACATTTACTTGATAAATCACATATTGTTACTATGTATTTAAAGGTTTCTTTTCAAGCTTTAAATGGTTTATGATTCTGTCCTTCTTGAGTTACCTGATTTAGACTATGATTTCTTAAGTAAACCCTAGGAATATTTTGCGTTTATAGCATTTTTCTATTTTAAAAAGTCGCATAATTTTTTTATAGTATTGAAGATCTTGAAAAGCATCTGCTATTTTGTAACCTTAGGGCAAAAAGAACATGCCCATTTAAATAAGGGAGGAAAATAAACATGATAAAGATACCAGAGGAAATGTTTTGTGTTTTTCTTGTCTCTGGGCCACAAGCCAATTTGAAAACATTTATGCAGCAACAACTATAAAAAACAATCATAGTGCACAATATGAAAGATACAGTCTGATTCCTACCATTGCCATTTCCTTTAAAGTATTTGGCATTTGCTCTATATCAGTAGATGACTAAGTGAAGGATTAACCTGAAGTCTTGGATAACCCCTATTGATAACCCCTATGGAGAACAGATAACCCCTGTAATTGAACATACATAAAGCACACGCCAGACAGCACACATGGTTTGAGTAAAATGGATCTGAAGTGCCGAGTCAGATATTGCTAACCTTGGAGTACACAGAATCTCTTTTCTCTGGTACATTTTTGATATACTGCTCTGTCAACTTTTTTCTTTTTTTCTCTCTCTTAATTATTCCTGTTCAGGAGGGAGCCCTCCATCTGCTCTTGCTCTCCCTTCCATTGGTAGTTTTCTTTTCACCTCAGCAGCTACTGTTTATAATCTGCAATACCTGGAACACTCACACACCGAAGTGGAAGCAGCCCTGTGAGCACTGGGAAGAGCTGACTCAAGCCCTCTCTGACAATGGGCAAGTTCTCCATGTCAAATCTACCTCAGCCTCATCCTCACATTTACAAAAGTCAATCAGATGCCCAACACTCACATTCAGAGAACTTTCACCTTCCACAGCAGGTGAGAAATAAATAAAATGCAACCCTGGCTGAGCTGTTTTGCAGTGCATAGTGCTATTAAAATCCCTGCCTACCAGAAGAGGCCTGTTAGCTACTGAGACTGTTGAGCCTTGCAGGCAATCTCCACTGCTTCTCTCTCTGTAAACATCAAAGCTACTTGAGTTAATTAATTACAGGCTGAGGGATTTTAGTGCTTCAAGATATACGTACCCAACACAGCATCTCCCAGTGAGGAAATGAAACTTTTGGCTCCACATTTAGGCTAGCTATTTGAAGAAAAACATTGTCACGTTCAGGATGTCAGTATTTATTTGGTGTTACTGGAAAAATGTTAATTTTTCCCTTGAGATATTATTTAGCATCTTGTGACCAGAAATCTTCACACCCAGAATGCCTCTGACCAGACCTGTTATCATATAGTCCAGCTCATGCCACCTCTGCTGTCTTGAAAAAAAAGGTGTGGGGCTCTTTTTGGCACAGGGAGGAGCAAGGACTGAAGGTGGCAAGTTCCTTCAACACCCATCAACTTTGCAGCTGCTGAGGACAGGATGCAGCATTTAGTGTCACCATATGGAATGCAGACTGAGAGAAATCAAAAGAAATTGTATTCCTCGAGGGAAATGTAGCAAAACATACTCTTCAAAATTCAGAGGTGAGGAAATATCCAGAAATGTGTAAAGTTTATACTCATCCTCCGGGTTACATAAATATACTCAAAAATTCCTCTATGGCCTTGAATTAAATTTGCATTCTCAGTCATGACTTTATCCACTTCACTTGTAAATTTAACCCACAAAATATGTTTATAAATTTTCTCCCTCACAGTTCCAACCCTAAACAAGCCCTAATGTGCAGAAAGGAAATTATCTCAGGTAAGCCCCCCAAACAAACAAACAAACAAACAAAAACCCAAACCAGCATAAATAATTCTCCTCAAGGAGAAATTTCTTTAAGACTGGTCTGTCTAAGCTGATCCCAGATGTCAGTAGCATGTCACACAATGGAGAACAAGTGTACGGGGGAGTCTTGTGTTTTGGAAACAAGGCTGTGGAGAGGAAATTCTTGAGACAAGACTGTCATCAAACAGGAAGCAGGATGCAAATACCATAGCAAAAATAATATATGGGAGAACTTCAGAGTCTGGGATAACATTTCTAGTGCCAGTTAACAGGCTTCTTGTTACAAACATTTGAATGGTTTTAATGAGTGAATCAATACAGAATTCTCCATTGCCTTTCACTGTATTGACATCCAGTCATGCTTGGAGGCTCCAAATAAGATTGAGAACTGCTGTGTCAGACAGTATGTATAATCAGCAAGATAAGTGGTCCCTACTTTTATACATAAGAGAAACAGAGTTAATATTGTTTTGCAGGCAGTGATCTGAAACACAGAGGATTTAAGTTACTGAAACAGAATAGGAAAGAGCTGAGATCCAAGTCCATGTCTCATGAGCTCCACTTCCTGCATCACCCATGAATCTGTTTGCCTCTTCAGCATCTCATTGTGTAACAGATGGAGGCAGTTGTTATCAATAATTTTTTAGCATCATATAAATATAGACTGCATTGCTGAGAACTGGGCTGAAAGAGAATGGAAACAGACCCCAATGTTCATAATATACAGTCCAATTATCATGAAAAAAACCTAAACTGGATTGCTGCTTTAAGTTTAATTTGTAAAATTAAATCACAAATGTCACTCCATACAAATGATCACTGGCAGAAGAATGAGTCATATTATCACAGACAAGATCTATATGAAATCTGTGAATTTGCAAGCAGACACATCAATTACCTCTGAATTATTGGCAGACTTTGCCGATTGCTGATACGTCTAATCAAATGATAAAGTATTATTAACCTTTGGTGCAGCACATGCAAATAAAATATGATGATTCAACAGCAAATTCAAGTATCTAACCATCATGGGTTTAAGATAAGTAAATTTATTTTAGGCATTTCATGAGTGTATAAGCTTCTTATTGGAAATCAAGTATTTTTGGAAGTTGAGATACTAACTGACATCATAAAAATGTCAATTATTATACTATATTTTGTAACTGAATACTACATGATGGAAGTGCTGAGTTCAAAAATGCATCAAAATGTTATCGTTCATAAATATCTACTCTGTGTGAAAGTGCCACAGAGCCAGCCCAGCACTGGTAGGTGCACAAACAGAAACTAGAGTGTTACAACCTAAAGCTCAGATAAGAACTTAGTTTACAGAACTGTTCCATCCAGCCTGCTGTCTTTCAGCTGCAGCCTTGCTGTTGCCAAGGGATGGCTGTTGACATGAGTTGCACGGAGCCCTCTTGCTGTGCACTGCCAGGCACTTCCACAGGTGAGCCTCCACAGTACTGCCATGCCAGGGCCTAGGGAGGCACAGGGAAGGGGCCCAAAGTGGCTGCCAACCTTCAGTGTGAAGATCTTGGGTCACCCTGGATTTTGAAGAATATATTTTAGCATGCCCACCTGCTTTTAAATTCTTTCTTCTTTACCTGTTCTCTGTTAATTTCTTTGCTGATTCTTCTCTTTTCTGTTTTTCCCAATGGCCTAAATATTTCCCATTCTGGTGTTTTATTGTGCCCTTCTCTTTACTTTTTTTGCTTTCTACAGAATTGTTATGTCCCCCTGGGAAGAAGGGAGCAAAAGGGAAGTAAATGCTCCTGGTCTTCAGCCTCTGAAATGCCTAGTGTTCCTTGTTAAGAGGAATAACAGAAGATATTTTTGCATCCTGTTTTTTTACCCCCAGTGTAGGTCTAAGCCGAGTTTAGACCTAGACTGGAGAGTTCTGCTGAAGCTAAAGAGAAAGAGATTCCTTATTTTGCCTTTGTAGCAAGGAGTAGGATGGATTTGTTTCCTGTAAAGCCTTGAATGTAAGCTCTGACAGAGATGCAAAAATTTATTATAGTGTAATTCAACTTTCAGCAGAAATCTCTGCTAAATTTCTCTGTCTTTAGCTCCTTATGCTGCGCAGTCTAGAGCTGGAGTAATATGTTGCTTATGGCTCAGACATGCCCATCCTGGAGGATTCTGTAAGCACAGAACATTGCACAATGAAGGGCACTACGTGATTTTCCCACTATATATTGAAATTCCAGTGCAGATTTGAACAATATTTCCATTAAATTTTGGTGAGTCATTTTCTAATTGGTTCAATACTCTGCCTGGTGACATGACCTTGCATCTTTCCAGATTTTGTTATCCTAGGCATCTTAAGAAATGATAACTTCTTATGTCCTCTTCTGATGTTTATTTGTAGCTCTTTCTCTTCAGACTACTATGAAAGGGGTCAGCAGTTTGTACAGTCTTTTAGTCCTTCATATATATGAGAGAGTGATTTTGAGTGGTCAGGAAAAAAACCCCAATGAAAATATGCGTTTGGAAAGCAGCTATTTTTCACCTGATTTCACAGAGAGAAACCTGCAATGATGGCCTATTTTCATGTAAACATATAATTTTATTTATCTCTGGCATTTTTTGCAAACCTGTAATTTTATTCATCTTTGGTATTATAGTATATTATATTATATATAGTCCTATATATAGGAATATATATTCATCTTAGGTATTATAGACTATATATATATGTTATATACATAGTCTGAAAATGAACATTCTTTCACCTGCAGTTTCAGGAGAGATACTCTAAGAACCAGCAAGGGCTGAGGAAATGCTATTTGCTTGTACTCAGTTCTCAGAAATGAATCAGAAGCAGAGAAGATGCACATTCCTTATGTGTTAGATGAAACTGAGTCACCTTCTTTTGAGAAGGGCTGCTGCATATGTGGTATGTGCTGAGAATTCTCATGCAGGAACCAAATTAATCCTTTAGCAGTTATGTTCCATTTCACAATTACCAAGCAGTTACAAATGAAGTAGCCAAGGGATTAAGGTATTATTCATTTCAGCTGCCTAAGAGTAGAAAGAAAGAAACCACATCTCTCAGATAAGCACTTCCATCCAATGATTACCTAAAAGATCACAGATACTTGAAAGTGTGTCCAAAAATCTGTTCTGAGGAAAAACCTTATGTAATATATACCAGCATAAAAATCATTATTTTGTCAGATAATTTTGCTAATGCTATAAGTGCTTTGCCTGTTAGTGATGTGGTTTTAGGCACTCAAAAAAGTCAGGAATAATGATGGTTGAAGTGAACTTAAAAATTCAGCGTTGCTTCTCACTTTTGTGTGTTTGATCACGTGGTATTTTAGTTGTGAAATCAAATTCTGCCTTAATTATAAGGCTGACAATCCAGAATAATTCTACTGAAGAAGAGTAATAAATTTCATGTTCAAAAATGATCTTTATTATTATCTAAATGACTTACAAAATACAGACTCTTTTTCAAAATTTCTTTTACAAAGCCCAAGTTCTTTACTGGAGATGCAGCAAATCATCAGAAAGACTTCCAGATTCAATTTAAAGGCTCCGTATAATGGAGAAATGGCTCTATTCCTATGCTAATTATTGTAGTACTTAAATATCCTGTGTCTTAGATGTAGCCATGCAATTTGCTATGAAAAACTAGCAAATGCCATTTGGAATGGGCTAAGAAACAGGGAAAACTTAACTGTTCCAGGTACACAGGGTGGATCAGCAGTCTGTACTTTATAGTTTTTGTACAGTAACATCCTAAGAGACAATGTGTACAACCTGTTTTATAGGCTCATGATTCTAGTATTTCATGGCTATGTTAAAACTTCAGCTTTTTTTCAAGCATTGTTATTTGTATTCATACCAGCAAAGACTGGAAAACAGAAAGAGAGGATGGCTACAGTGCTACTATTCAGGTTTACTGACAATGCGAAACAGCAAATGGAAACACTGAGACAGCATATTGATAATTTTTATTAATATTAGCTTGTGGGCACTTGGGTCTCCATCTTCCCCTCGGTATGAAGAAAACACTCAAAATGCCATTTTTTGGTAAGTCTTTTGGTAAAGTAAGAGTAAAATATGACCTATGTGGGTAATCTGTGGTAGTTGTCTTTTATGCCCACCCTTCTTCCTCTAGGACCTCTTACACTCCTTTCCTTCTCATCTTCTAATGTTTCCCATGTGAAGGGGAGTGCTTTGTTCCCAATGCTCTCCTACAGAGTATTTTACCTCCTGAGTAATCAGCAGGGAAACACTTCCCACTGCCCTTTGAAGTGTCATACTGGGGACAAGAATGGTCAGGCAATCAAGATATTTTGATATTGGCCTGTTGATTGCAATTTCAAACTACTGGAAGTGAAGGAGTGGGGTGCATAAAAATAGTGTAGCCAGAAAGGGTAGAAAGTAGCAGAAAGTAATGGCACTGTCCCCAGAACCTGAGGGTGCTCTGGCATAAAGCCATCAAGTGTATAGCCTGGTTTTAGCCTAACATCCTGCTGGTTGTCCTCGACCCCTGGCTGGAGCACTCCTAAGAATCATTTAAATAGCACCAAAACGAAGCCAGTTCTGGTGGAGAACCTGGCCATCACTCTGTACCAGGAGCCCTGGCTTTCTCTGTTTTGTCTGCTGGCCTGCAAGCTATTGCTTAAAACCGGCTGCTTCCATTGACAGAAAAATGTTACTTTCTTTTTTTATTTTATTTTTTTTAAATCGATATAATAGGAATAATACCACAGTCAAGATGCCATAATACATCACTGTTGATATTTCAAGCTGGTGTTGCTTTCCATCCAAGTGTTACAGACATAGTTCAGATCTCCAAACACTTTGTTATGTTACAGAATAAAATACTGCTTTTCAGTACTTGTATGTGTTAGTGTATGTGATGAAAAGTGGTGCACTGGTAGAACTCAGTGAACAAATGTATCAGAGCCAGCAGTAAGGAACTATCTGCCTTTTTGGCTAGCTGAAACATTGAAATAGCCAAAATATAACTATAGTTCAAGCTCTCAGTACAAGAGTAGGGTCTTCACCTCTGTGGAGAACTAATATCCTGCCCAAACAGTACCAAACGCTGGTCAGTCTTCAGTTGTCAGAATGAATTTCAAGTGAATGGTCTTTAATGTGCCTGTTTCAAAGATACGTAAACTAAAAAATAGAAGCATTTTCCCTCCTTTTTTCCACGTTTTTCTGCTGCAAATTAAATTGCCACATGCTTAGATCACGAGCATTGTTGAAGAGATATCCAATAAAATGCTGTAGTATGGATGGATATGCATTGTAATATAGCATAATGTAATAGAACTTATTTATATATATATATATATGTATATATAAATATATTCTCAATTTTATCTTAAACAAACCAGAAAGGATTCCCTTAGAAACCTGGTAAGAGGGTTGAGAAGGTGTGGAGAAATTGATTCTAGCCTCGTAATTTTTAAGCGGGGTACTGAAGTTTATCAACAAGACAGGAAATTAATAATTTTGAGGCTGTGTCAGACTTGTTTCACAATGAAAGACGTAGCTGTAGCTGTTCCTCGGTAGCACATATGTTCTCATTTAGCTGTCCTTCCAACAATGCAGCCACTGCCCTTCTCCCAGTTCTGGATTAGCTTCATGACTAATTGTGGTAAAGTTTGGGATGACGTGCACTGGGCTGCTCATCCGATAAGCCAAGGGGATGCATCACCAACACTGAATGACGCTGATTTCCGAAGAAATTCAGATTTTGGAATTTCTCATTCCCTCCCACAAATCCTCTGCTGAGAAGGCAAGATCAGGACATGTGCTTTAAGGCCTGGAGGGGCGGCCTCATGTCAGACACAACAACGGATGCAGTGCCCAGAATTTATGACTGTGCTAGGGGAGAGAGTATTCCAAAAGGCCTCTTGCCATTTCCTCCTAACGCAATGGCTCTGTAGACAGGCCTTGCAGCAGGAGAGAGGTCAGCAGAATAGGATTACATAAGGCTGCTTGCTATGCAGAAAAACGCAGATGGCCTAAAAGTGTTTCATTTTTTTAAATGAAGTCACATGCCCGAGAGCTGCAGTTTGAGGAAGAAGAGGAATCTCTGACGAGCAAGTACAGCAAAAGTTTTTTCATTCTTGTTTTCGTTCAAAATAAGTCTGGAATCTCTCCAGGAAATAAGTTTTGAAGAAAAAAGTTGGCTAACTCAGAGCCCAAGCAGTTTAGAATCACCTCCCATTACGTGCACTTTATCTCCAAGCCCTTCAGAGGCGTGTTTGGATACTTGCACAGATAGTCATCTAGAAGAAACTAGTTCCAAGTTCAGATGTGATCATCTGGTGTGATTGAATTTCACATGGTGCAGCAAAACAGAGGGTCAAGAATTCTTTTCTTCTTAGTAGAGACACACTCACTATTATTTGGTTTAAAATGCACTGCTGCTTCACCTTAATACTGACAATATTATTCCATCAAACCTTAAGCCAGAATTTTGTGTTTATTAGATGGCTACAAAAGATCAAGTCAGTACTGAAATTATTACCGTGCTGTACAGATTTTTAAAATTGTACTTTAGGTATCACTGATATTTTTTCATTTTTATTGCATGGTTTCATTTTTGGATGTTTCTTACACTCTCACTTAACTTCTTTTCATCTCTTGTGGTTAAAGAGAGACATGATTTCCTGATTTGCAATAGTGTTTTTTCTCCTTTTACTTTAACTCATTATTGTCGAAAATATTCCTTTTCTTTAATACATTATAACAAAATCAAACAAAGATGAAAGAAAAGTTACTATAGAGCTCTAGTCATATCTATAAATGTGAAAGTCAGTTTCAGACACAGATGTGAAAGCAATAGAATTTCAACAAGTTAATTTATAAATTGAGGGAATTACTACCCTAGACATTATATATTTAAGCAAATTCAATGTTCCTGATAAGTGCTAGAATGACAGTGCTGTAAATGGAATCCTTCTCTTTAGCATGACCACAGCACCATTTACACACTGCTTCCCTTTCTTTTTGCCAAAGATGTTTTCTTCCTAGCCTTGCCTCTCAGTGGACAGAGCACATAGGTACTTGTAATTTTCTAAGGCATCATCCCAAGCCTAAGTCAATGTGCAGGAACTCTCAGTCCTGACAGATTTTTTTGTAGCCTGCTCTGGAATACATCAGACAATGGAGACACCATAGTATATATATGTTTGAGTGAACTATTCTCCTGTTTCCCTACACATAAGTATTAGCAAGTTTTTTAGGCTGTCTATCCTAAATCTGCGTTATTGCAATTTAGTTTGTTCTTCTTTTATTCACCATGGACAGGGAGAACAGGTTATTTTCCTCCTCTTTGAAGCAAAGAGCAGATAGCATAGTATGGTAACAGTGTGGACAAGGAGAAAAAATAGAGAATCATCTGTAGAACATCTGAAGCATTTGTGTATTACTCTCTGTGTAAGAGGCAAGGAGTTTGGGAATAAGGTAGAGGATCAGGGTGTCCTCTGCATGATTGACATTATGTCTGGATCATGTCTGACAGATGGTCTCAGTCATCGCTCAGGAATTTTTGTTTAGAAAGATTTATCCTGTCAAGGAAGGTACCCAGTTGGAAGTCAGCTTTTAGTTTTCTCTTCTCTACATGAAGCCCACTCAATTAATCAAATATTTCTTTGCAGACCTTGTCTTTTGAACCTTCTCTAGTTTGTTTGGTGTTTGTTTTACTGTTCTCTGGAGGACTCTCTTCAGGTGGGAAAACATACCGAACAGATAATGCAGAGATTGACTTAGAAATTAGTCAGAAAACTGGTCTCTGAGCCCTGAGTGGATACTTTTTTATAACTTAGTGTCTCCATTTGCCCCATGAAAATGCTGCAGCTGGACCCCTAAAGTACAACCAGGCCAGGTCAGCCTCAGCATTTTTTCATGGTTGCTACTAAAAGTGCCCATTTGTACAGCTGTGATGCTGTACACCTGTTCAACAGGAACAGGCTTGAGCTCACATCTCCCATTTAATGAGGCATTCAAATAGACTTTCAGCAGCCTTTAAGTATCCCCTTCCATTCAATTTTAAACTGCATGCCTGAGGAGACAAAAAAAGGTTCCTGAAGTAATTAAGGAGAGTTTGTAGTCCCTTAGTCATCTACAAACTACTTACTCTATTAGTTTAAACAGGGAAGTGTCTAATGATGTATCAGAGAAATGTTACATGAGGATGCTGTGCCTGGTTACATGAAGGAAAACATGAAGGAAAGCATCACCAAACCAGGAACCAAGACAGGGATGAAACATCAGGTGGTAGCAGAAGGATGTGCCATGCTTTGAGGCATGGGGCCTCTGCTAAATGTCATCTTCCCAGCTGAAGTTTAGCGTCACTGCCTCCCCTCTGCAGTGGGACCCCATATGCCCGAGCGAGCACAGCTAGTGAGGGAATAATAAATCAGGACAACGAGCTGTGCCTGCCAGGAAAGGTCAGGCAGAGGGAGGGGGGCCAGCGGCAGGAAAGGGGACAAGGATGCAAGTACAGGCTTTGTTGCAAGGAAGGAGCCTGAGGTAGGAGTCAACTTTGTGAGTTGTGAGAAGCAGTGCAGGAAGCATGGAGAGTGAGACCTCTTCAAGGGAGAAAATGAAGAAGAAGAGGTGGTGTGCTCATTCAGTACTGAATGATTAAGGTGATGAGATCTGTGAGAGATTACTGTGCAACAGGAAATACTGTTTAACAAAGGAAAAAAAAAGGTGTTAAACAGTAAGCGAGGCCGTCACTTAACTAGAACCTGGTTGGTGTTTATAGAGACACAACAGGAAATTGTCTGCAACACCTGGCAAGCAGTATGTTCGACCTCTCACATTTTACAAAAAAATTAAGCTTACTGAAAATAGAAAGACTTGTTTCTGGGGCCTCATTGGATTTGTACACAAGGATTTCTTGGCAAGTTTTGAAGAGGGGGTGGAGAGAATAGGGGTTTGTTGCAGAATTGAAGACTTAATAGCAGGCTGATAAATTCTGTAAGAGTTTCATTTCTGCAGCCAAGCAGCACTTGGAAACAAGCCGGGACGCCTCTGAGCTCCAGTTACTAATGAAATTATATTGTGCTATTGCTTCGGTATTTAAAAAAAAGAAAAGCCCTGTGATATTTAGATGCCAGACTTACTAGTTTTCCTCCCTGCATTTTTCCCTAGGTTTAGGTCCGGCCGGCCAGTTTCATCGGGGAGCTTATTATTTCTGTTAAAAGAACAGCAGACCTGCAAGAAGCTGAGGAGAAGGAGGAGCGGGGGTGATGCTGATCTTCCTCTCCCCAAATTCTCCGGTTCCCGCTGGAAGCGCGGCGGGCTCGGAGCGCCCCCCGCTGGCCGCTCCTGGCCGCACAGCCGGGGGAGGGGAGCGGGAGCCGGGAGCCGGGATCCTCCCGAGACTCCTGCAGTGCTGCAGCTCGGGCTGGTAACGACTGCAGTCCTGGAGCCTGCGATAAACCTGTGCCCTGCCTGGAAAATTTCTGTATGCCACACCAGCAGGTTCTGGGCGGGAAACGCGGGCACGGCGGGTTTTGTTGGTTTTCAAAATGTTCTTTCTTCCTTAAGATTCTCCGTTCCTGCAGGGCAGGTGGAGGTGGATGTTGTAAGGCGTTCTCACAGAAAGTTGTTTGTGACTAGAGGGGCTCGATAACTAGCAAGAAATCCTTCTCACTTATGGGTCCCAAACCCGGTTGCCTGCAGCACAGACACCCGCCTAACCCATGGATTATCACCAAGGTGTTTGGGATGGTGACACCCCTAGTCAGTGAACAGATTTGTTTGGTGCATCATCTTGCCAACAAAACTGACCTACTGATATACCAGGCATATAGAGCTAGGGAGGATGGAAACCTCTTTGCTTTTGATTTTTAAAGTTTGAGAATGGATTTTATCTGATAATGCAAACAACATGCTGAGTTTGTTACAGCAGCAGCTCTGCTCTCTGTACCCCTCAGACAGCTCCTACAGAAGCTGCTTTTTCATGCAGAGAAGCTGTGCTGCCCGGGCTGACTGTTTGTTGGCATCAGCGCTACAGTAAAAGCCTCTCAGTGCCTGACATCTCCAGAGGTTTTGCCGTTTCACCTTTTGAGGGGGATGTGGTCTGTTTATCTCTGCAACTTCTGTTGAAGTGTTCTATTCTTTAGCCAAAGCAATTTTGCAAAATTCTTCCCTTATCTGCTAATTAACCCTTTTCCTCATCAGGCATCAGTAATACTCCTAAAATATAATTTAACTTTTTTCCCTGAAGTCCATCTGTTTGCCTTCCCTTTGAGTTTTCTATTTTCTGCTACTAAATTGTTCTTCTTCATTTCCATTCTCCTCGTGGTTTTTCTCTTTTGATTAGTCCCACATCCTCCAAAAAAATTCCTTGCAATTACAGTATCAATTGGGAAAAGGGAAAAAAAGGTAGCCAACAGCTGAAAGTTGTCCTTTCTAACAACTCTGCCAAGAAACTGCTTACAGCCTCCTGGTTTCATTCAGAGACTGCCTCTCCAAGGGTCAAGTATTAACAGGGATCAGTATCCATGTACAGAATATTTTCAACCACTGTAACCCAGAATGGAAATTATAGTATTTTGTATTCCAAGATACAACTTGAAGATTTTTATTTATCTAAGTATGACACCTCAACTCACTTGAGGAAAAGTATCTTTTTCTGAATATGTGCTTTATCAAAATGTTGTCCTCTGTGGGTCAGCACATTTCAGTGAATTTGCCAAGAACTAAATGCTTTCCCCCTCTCCATTTTATACCACGTTTGATATTATGTTGGCTGTGGTTTCATTAGAAACTGTGAGCAAAACTGTGTGGCAAGGCAGTGAGTAGAAGACCTTCACAGGAAAATTAAATGACACGAGAACTGGCATTAGAAATTTGTAATGAGGGGGCTGCTGAGAGAGTGCTGCCAGCATAAATGTCAGGGAAGAAGCATGCTGTGAGAGGTGTACGTCTCAAATGAGTGTTGAGTGTTCATGCATGTGAAAGCCCCACGTGCCATTTTCCATAAAAGTAGTGATGTTAAAATCCAATGACCCACCAAATTCTTTCACTTTTCTCATCAATAAAGTTCCTCATCTAGTTGCAATTTGATATGCAATTCTTCCTTCTTTGTATTTTATGCACAAAAGAGCTCTCATCTCAGCATTGCAGAAACATCGAGTATGTTCCCATGTGTTGTGAACAAAGCCGGATAAAATTTCCTAAACAAAACATTTTTTGTACAATAATGGTGACTTTGGGAGAAGTTAGTTTTTAATATGCTTTTCCATATGCTAGTTTTTAAAAATGGAAAGCATGACTAAATACCTCCAATTGGTGAAAACTTAAATTTTATAATCCAAAGGAATTAGCTGTTGTCTCAATGAATCAGTTTGGGAAATGAGTGCATTTTTGGTGCAGAAGCATTTGAGCAGTTTTGCAGCATAATTCCTTGGGTGTAGGTCATCTCTAAACTCAGGTTGTAGGAACTCCCTTTCTGGCTGAAAGGTGCTTTTAAAAGTTGCCTTCTTAGCATATATGGTGAATTCTATACCCATGTCAGCTTTCAGTAACCTCTGCCATCAGCAATCACTTTTAATTCAGTCTTGCACTGAAATTTTGTTTGACCTCTATAGGGCCTCTCTGTGAGGTGACTGATCCTGCTGGTCCCCAGAGCAGTTGAGTGAGCGAAGTATCACTGGCAAATCTTTGTTTCGTCTTCCATAAGTGCAATGATGAAAAGCCAAAAGACTCAGCCATGGGAGTGCTTGTATCACTGTGTACAACCTCCCCTCACTCTCTGTGTGCTGGAGAGGACAAGCCTGATGAAGGACTCTTGCAAGAGGCGAGTGAAAGGTTCATGTCTGTTCTCTCGGAATCTGAGTAATTTACATGGGCAGATAAATGGAGGCTCAAGTGAGTAACTAACAGCAGCTCTGCTTCTGTTTTGCTGGGCCAAAAATGGGTCCTGTTCCTTCCCTCTGTCTTCCTGTTCCCCTTCACCACATAAAATCCAGTCCCAGAGGAACTCTGCAGCTGTCCTGGGAAGGAAGAGTGGGCTCCCAAGGGCCAGAGCCACCAGTCACCCTGGCAGACTGGCAAAAGGAAACTGGGCAGCACCTAGGTAGGGGCACACTCACTTAATGCTGGATGAATAATAGAGGCATTGATTTGGTGCTGCACTGCTCAAAACCCCTGGAGTTAATGCATGAAGCTGAGAAGAAGGGCAGCTGGAGAGAAGAAAACTAGAAATCACTTTGGTCTGAAAGGAAATATTTTGTTCAACTGCATCCTTCTTATTTTTGGTGCATAGATAAAAGGAATATGAATTCTGTTCAAGCTTTTTTCTTCAGTTTATGTCGACTTTAAATCAAATTAATGTGAATATGAATAGGATTCCAACTGAAAAGTGAAAAACCAAAGAGCTCCTTGGAATTGATAATAGTAATGAAAAAAAGTATTTCCAAAACAAGGACTTTATGCTACCAGCATCTAAACGAATTACTTCAAGGCTTTTGAAATCCCTCAGTACACACATGCACCCACATTTCTTATGGGCTGCATGCTGAGTTCAATCATGTTTTAAGGTCACTTCATCCTGTGCTTATTGTTCGTTAAATACAGGTACCAAACTGAGTGGGAAAATTATCACAGACTAGTGAATGTGGAATGATTCTGGGAGGAGAGAGAATAAGCTTGATCCTAAGACTGAAATATATGTAATTAATTGCTGTGTTGGTTGGAGAAATAACAGGGAACATAACATTAATTATCATATGGGGGCTACCAAGGAAAAGAAAAACACTTAACATTGTCAGGAAGCTCAACAACTCCTACCCAGGGTCTCAAATCACTTGGCTGTACAAATCTGGGAGAGCTGGCGATGCTCCATCAGACACACACAGGAGGTAAAGCAAGAAATAACATCCAAAAGCCATACCAAAAGTTCAATGCAATCTCTGTCAATAATATCATGTGGGTGCCTTTTCTCAGGAGGATTAAAATCCTCCTATTTTTGCTGGTCTCAGTAATTTTCTCTCACTAACACACTGGTATAACCTAGTGTGCGGAACATAACTCAAGTGACTTAATTTTTGGCAGTTATAAGGGTTGTAACAGAAATTATTACTTTTATTTCACATCATTAGGTCAAATTAAGTTTATTCATGCTGGTGACCAGGGGATGTAAAAAGCCTCTTTGTGTTCCTAGGGTTATGAAGGAAAAAAAAACCCCTCTTTTCTCACAAGGCTGGTGCATGTTGCAGGGGCAATACTTAGATTTTCTATGACATTTTTCTTGAATGGTCCATGGTATATCGGGGGCTATGAAGCAAAACTAAGTGAGCCTCTTGTTTACACTTTTCCTCTTCTTTGTCAGATTATTGCTCCCTTCTGCACCTAACTTTGTTTTCATGTTTTCTCTTTCAAATAGTCCCTTATGAATCCTCTTTCTCCTCACAAATCTTTCATGGGCTGTCTTGTTTTTCCCATGTCTGTAATAACCATACCTGTAAGATGTTTTGGTAGTAAAGAGGCAGTTGCATGGTCTAAAGACTTGCATAATTTAGAGGTCGAAACTTGCACCCTGAAATAAATGGATCTCTGATAAATTACTTGTCTCTCAGCGTTTGTTGAGCACTGGTAGTACTGAACTACGGAACCACTGGTAGCAATTTACTTTTCTCAAACACTCTGGAAATGTGGATGGTGATGGGTACGTGCTCAAATAATACTAAGAGCTGTGGGAGCCAGTGACAAGAAAAACAAACAGAATATAGTCTCATTTTTATGACAATAGATAACTCATACTTATAATATCTTATTGTGAACTCAGGCAGAGATGAATAATTGATATTCCACATCACAGGAATTTGAGGAGTGAGTTTGGCACTCCAGGTAAAAGTGAACCATATGAGATACAGCTGTTAAGCAGAGTAGAAAAAGAAAAGGAACATAGAGAGAGGTGTGTGTCTCTAGAGGCTAAAGAGAGGATTTGTCAATTTGCAAGTGACTGCATGAGACCCTGATCAGCGCTTATGGTGGGGTGTAAGGGAAAATGTCAAAAGAGAGAATTCTGGAAAACCAGAATTGGCCTTCAAGGACGTGTGATGATTTGACAGGGAAAGGCAATTACAGGGGCAAAACTGAGAGGAGAACAATGTTCTGACACTGTGGTCACTGCAGAAGACCCAGAAAGGAGATGTGGGTAAAAAGGGAAGTAAAGCTTAAAGCCTTGACTTCACACAAAAACAACGTGCAGAGCTGCCTGGATTGGGACAAGAAACAAAAAGCCACATATTCTGGAAAACATCAAAGCATTCTGCTGTGCTACCTTGACTTCCACAAATTTGTAAACACTAGCTGACCATGAACATCTTGGGTGAGAGGACATCACCAGCACCATTTGTGAAAGGTAAACCTTCACAATGGGCAAGATTTCAGGAGAAGATAAACGAGTTCTTACCCTGAAAGTAAATGGAACATTTATTAGTGTTACGTTGTACACTTAACAACTGTACAAGCCAGTGTTTTGTCAGAGACAGTGATAGTTGCAAGGAAAGAAGAGCCCAGATAAGACAAGTGGATGGAATTCAGGTTTGCAGTTGTGATCTTATTGCCATTAAGAGAGTGAGCGAAATAAATGTATGAGTAAATAACATACTGCAAAGATACAATTTGTAATAATACCAGGGACAAAAATACAGTGGTGCTTCACCTTAGAAGAAAAGGTGACAAAGTTTGAAGAAGAGGTTTAGGATGCTTTCCCAGTGGAGAAGAAAGCATTCATCAGCGTACAAAACACACCTGAAAGCCCAATTCTTCACTGTCCAATGGAAAACAAAGAAAGGAGCTGGCTAAGATTATTACTGTAAAGGAAAAAAAGAGAACAAGGTGCAGAAGAAACAGAGAATGGCACTCAATTTCTGTGGAAAAAAACTGAGAATTTCTCTAAGCAATAGGATGAAGCAATAGGTTATGCATCTTGTTTAAGTGGTTTTTTAACTGAAATATGCAAAGGTGTTCTGCTGTCTCTGTAAACACCAAGAACATTTTCCTGTTTTCCCTATTAGCTCTCCTCTGCAGAGTATTGATAAATTCTGGTTTACTGTGTTAGGCAACAGAGATTGCCTTAAGAGATAAAAATGGGGGAGTGAACTTCCAAAAATTGCTAATCCCAGTCTTCCTTCTTGTCTGCTCTGTGTTGTATGAAACCAATAGGAACTGAACATCTTTAGGCCCTCTTCCTTATTCTATAATTTTGGTGGAACATGCCAAAGCACACACTCTGGCAGGCTGCTTCGGTAGGAAATTAGGGTAATTCTTTCACTGAATCGGGACTGAACAGAAACACAACATCAACAACAAAGCAAAAATAGAATATAAGCAGATCCTAGGTAGGTTTCTGTAGCTGGCCCATCCAAGTGGTCGTGACAAATGTCTTTAGAGAAGGAAAGCACACATGGCATGTGGACATGGCCTTTGAGAGACACTGCTTCTCCAACAGATTTTTAGACTCTGTTTGAGGCCAAGTGATTTTCACTGAAGTATACAAAAGGGAATGTGATGGGATTAGTAGAGTAGTTACTGTAGTTCAGCCAGATAAAAAGATCTCACTACATATTGTTTCATATATAATTAAGAATTTTTTCTTGGCTATATGATTGACTCCTTTTGCTGTCTTTTTGCTGACCTAATTTACTATATTTGCTAAATATCTGACTAGGCGTAAACTCTCAGCAGTTTAATCACAAAATCTAAGTAAAAGACAAGTCAGTATGCAATCCTGCATTTCACATATTAGTGAACAAAACACAAAACATCTTGTCATTTTACAGGCATCTAATATTTTTTCTGAAGGTTTCCCAACATTATTTCTGCAGTGTTTTTTCCTATGCTTTCTGGCTAAGATAGTAATTTAGAGTAATTTAGTTCAGCTCTACAAAACTGAGTTTTCCAAGTGCCATTAATGTGATGAAAATGAGCAATCCTGTTATTTTCCCCTCTTCTTTTTTTGCCAAATTACTTTTTGAACACAGGTAATGTTTATTTTTTTTTTTTAAACAGTAGCATTTTGTGTCAGGAAGGTTTCCTAGGCATTACGTGACAAACATAATACTTGTTTTAAAGTTGACACCTGCTAGTTTTCTTTGACACCCTCTAGTTCTTTTTTGGAAGAGAGGATGAATGGATCTTCCCTGTTCATCTTTACTTAGTTTTTGCTGGCTGAGCAGCATTACCCTGCCTTACCTGCTTAATGTTCCTTGAGTATAGATTAAAGTAGGTAGCAAGGGGAGCCGTGTGTCATGCAGTGGTGCTTTCTTAAAATAATGTGTGGGAAGAAGGGAAATAGCCTGGAGTTTTCTGCTCCCACTAATTGCCTTCTTCACCAGCTTACAGCAACTTGTTCCACACCTTGCAGTTTGTGTTCACACTGCCATAGAAGTAAGCTGACAATATTTCACTGTGAAAGGCCTTCTGTTGTGTGGTGAAGCTCTGTTTGTCCTGCCTTTTTGGAAGATAAAAGCTCCTAACCAGCTTACTTTATTTTTATTCTGCAGCTGTGATAGCCTTAACTGCCTTTCAAGCCCATTAATCAGTTTCCCAATCCACAAGCACGGCATAGATGTACAGAATTTTCTGTACTGAACTCATAGATTCCCCAGCCTCAACAACCAAGTTAAAGCCATCAGTTTCAAATTAGAAATGCAGATAAGCCCTTATAAGTTTGACTCTCTGATTATGGTCCTTCTCTCTGGTGATGAGCCTGAAGCTCTGACACTCCTTTCTAGCTCTGTCTTTGTGTACCTCTGCAGTCAGGTAACATTTCTGTCCTAGACTAAACCTGCTCTTGTAATGTCCAAAAAGGGGTGTAGAGTGAAATGATGACTTTTCTATCTATAGGGATAAAGCTTCAACAACTTGGTAAAGAGTAAGGCAGAGCACAGTTACGAACAGCCTTATCCTTGAGTTGAGACTTCTGGTGTTTCTACATAATTATTTAAATTAAACCTTCTCTTTTAAGGAAAAGGGAATTAAAATGCTGTAATTTAGCTTTTTAGGTTCTTAGAGAGTCTTTAATTAGTAGTATAAAAGATGTAAAAAAAAATAATGTTATGATTCACCTGACATGGTTTAGGATAGATGTGTACTCAAGACTCACATTTTCCCTGGAAACCTTCTTCTCACCTTTTCCCAAGTCATGGTGAGTCCCATGGAGAAATTGGAGTAGACTCTTTACTTTGTTCCAAATAGGTTTCCTAGCTGATGTGAGGCACCTTGGTCATATGCTAAACAGAGGGCAAAGCTTCAACTCTCAACTAGAATTTTTTTTTCCCACTTTGCAATAGCACCTTTCAGAATTAACAAATCTAACTGCTGAATTCTATGGCTTTTTTTTTTTAATTCTAATGTGATATAATCCTTCTCTTCCAGTGTGCAGAGTATAAGTATTTAGTACTAATACCAATTTTTATTATGAGTCTTTCAGTTTGTAGGCAAGTTTTTAAAAGTGGTAGGTAGCATTATGACACATTACTTTATACTGCATGATAAATTCCTTGTTAATTGCCAGATTCCAAACATTGCCCTTCATCCTTACTTTATCCTCACCTTGTCCATGTGACCAGTATAAGTCAAGGGAAGCATGAAGAATTTGAGGTGGGAGTGGAAGAATAAGTTATTCCTTCTTTAGTAAACTGAGTCTGTGCTTTGTACCCTCACTCCACACACAGAGGTGAAGGAAGAAGTAGATGCTCAAAGGGAATTGGCCTTGGAGGAAAATTTTGCAGTGAGGAAAAAGAATTGTAATAAGGAGGAGGCTGTAAGTTGTGACCATACATTAAATGAAGCAGCCCAAATAAGGAGTACTCATAGAAATTCTGGTTGAAGCCAGCAGGGCTAAACCTCGTGTAAACATTAGGCAGCTGTCCAGAACTAATTCAGTTTCCCAAGAGTGATGCCCAGTGAAAAGGGGTTAAAATCATCTTACTCAAATACAAAAGTCAAAAGTTTTAAAAAATATTTTACTAGAGCTATTGATTGTTTTGACTTCCTGAATTGTGTTGCAGTAATGTCCCAAAAGCTCCATATTGACATTATAGAATCTGTTGGGGTTTTTTTAAAATTACTTCTCTGATATTACTTGTGGACAGAGGCTCTTTGTTGTTGTACTGTAACCACATACTACCAAGTCGTCATCTTTCCATAAACAAATTACCTAAATTTTTACACAGCCTCCATTACCAAAAGATCTGTGCTCTTAGTTAAACACTCGTAATGTTCAGTGCAGTTGAGCACTGCTGACTGGTATCTCTGGATTTACCTGAACATTATTAAACACTGTCAGCATAAGAGTGATGAGACAATACAAGCAGCAAAAGGTTTGCCAGCAACCAGGTAAGATGTTCAGAGACTAATGCTCACACCCTTGTTCAGTGGTGGTTGAAATCTGTGGTTGCTTATACCTAATGTCCCCAGGGAAGGAAGGCAAAGTGAGGACAACAGGGTGGACAATGTGCTTTTTAATTTGTGGGAATATTCTTTCTTCAAAATTTTTTCCCTCCTTTTGTGTCATGAAAGTGACAAATGACACTCACTGCTGCCAGTGATTACAGTTTTATAATGGGATTGGTACTTCTCTTATGCAAGGCACAGCCAGAGGTTGACCTGTAGCTCCCTTGCAGGTCCTTATGCTAAGACTATAAGGGGAAATTGGGAATGGAGTGCAATTCAAAGGATTGCAGTAGTGTGCAGGACCAATTTTGCAACTCTGTGCTTTGAGAAAAACTCAAGATGCTCTTATGCTACAGATCTGTAGAGTGATGTCATTTGGGGCTGGCTCCTTGACTGGTAAACATAAAAGCATTTAGGTTGGAAAAGACCCTTAGGATCATAAAGTCCAGTTGTTAACCCAGCACTGCCAAGTTCATCACTAAATCATGTCCCAAAGTACCATGATTACCCATCTTTTGAATACCTCTGAGGATGGTGAATCAGCCACTTCCCAGGGCAGCCTGTTTCAATGCTTGACTTTTCACAGTATCCACTCTAAACCTCGTGGTACAACTTGAGCATATCTTTCCTCTTGTCCTATTACTTACTTGAGCAAAGAGACCAACCCTCACCTGGCTACAGCCTCCTTTCAGGCAGCTGTAGACAGTGATAAGGTCTCCCCTGAGCCTGCTTGACTCCAGGCTGGACACCCACAGCTCCCTCAGCTGCTCCTCATAGGATTTGTGCTCCAGCCCCTTCTCCAGCTCCATTGCCCTTCCCTTGACACACTCTAGCACCTCAACGTCTTTCTTGTAGTGAGGGGCACAGGACTGGGCACAGGATTCAAAACGTGGCCTCACCACACTTTTCCTAGTCCTGCTGGCCACATATTTCTGATAGAAGCCAAGATGCCTTCCTGGCCACCTGGGCATGCACTGGCTCATGCTCAGCCACTGTCAACCAGCACTACCAGGTCCTTTTCCACTGAGATGTTTTCCACTCTTTCCCCAGCCTGTAGTACTGCATGGAGTTGTTGTGCCCCAAGTGCAGGACCCATCACTTCACCTTTTCGGACCTCATACCTCAGCCCATTGATCCAGCCTGTCCAAAACCCTTTGGGGACATTTCCTACCCTCAAGCAGATCAAAAATCCTGCCCAACTTGGTGCTGGCTGCAAAATGACTGAGGGTGCACTCGTTCTCCTCGTCCAGATCCTCGATAAAGATATTAAACAAAACAGTATATTCCAGGACACTTGAAAATGGTTGCTAAAAATAAAAAAGATCGGAAATGTTGAGATAGTTCTTTTACATAGTAGTTCCTATATTCTGACAGAAGGAAGGGGGCCTTAATATCCCAAGGAAATGCTACCAACAAGTGACTGATTTAGCTCTGTATATTATTCCTACTCATGTCAGCCAGCATCTGAGCTGTAGCAGAGGAGGTTCTAAAAAAAGTGCAGGTATAATCAGAGATAAGGAAAAAAGCAATAGTTAATAAAATCCTATCCTAAAGTCCTTTTCTGTTTTCAAACATCCACCATCCTCTGCAAGCATCTCTGCAGCCACTCCCTCTCTATGAAAATCATATGTCTCCTGTTGTTTTGCAAGCTGGTTTTGTGCTGCATTTCAGTTAACTAGCCAGGAAGATTAGGAAGTACAGAAAAAAGTATTCAACACCTGCACTTATTTAAAAATCAAGGCACTTTTGTCTTCTGTTTCTGTAAGAACAAGAAATAGCCTGAAGACTTTGAATTACTTAGGTTTTTTAAAGGCAATATGTTATTCATATCTTCCTCTACCTCTTGATGTGGAGGGCATTCCTAGGAGAAAGAGAGTCATATGTCTGAATTGCAGCTGGTGCTACTGGCAGTGTGGTATGAGTTTGAGCAAGTCTAATCTGTGCTGGGCTTAAAATCTTCCTTAGATGTCTTTGTAAAAAAAACTAGAGACAAAAGAAAATTTTTTTTAAAGCTGTTAAGTTCAGCTTAATTCCTTTCCATAGAGTTATGTTAAGCACCGAGCAGGATGACTGACAGTCAGCTGAAAGTGGAATGCATGAACATGAATACCTGTATCTACTTGGTTTTCAGCCTCCTTGTATGAGATGTGGCATCCTACTTAAGTTCTCAGAGTTTGGGTGCGGGAACAAAACAGAGCTGGCATCGTGATAAGACAATGGTTTTATACAGCAGAGAAAGAGCTCTTCTCCAGGGAGATTTTATCACTCATGCAGATTGCTAACACTCCTGAAGAGAACTGGAAAAGTGGTTTCTTGGCTGTGGAAATACTGAGGTCTGGTTCTCGGTGGTTTGGAGTCCTGTGGTAGCATCCTTTGTGTCACAGTTAATAAAAGTATGAGTGCAGAGGGAAACTTTTCTCATGTTAAGACACTCAGCAATTCTCTAGCTTCTGTAAATACCCTGAGGCTTAGTATGAATTGAGGTCACGCTGTAACATACTCAGTGCAGGCAAGGGATGGCCTTTCATCTCTACCTAGCTACCTGTTTCCAGTAATTTTGCAGAAAATTTGACATCCAGAATGTTGAGGCCTACTTCAAAGACCTTTACTCTGTGTTCAGTGTTGCTGAAATTGGCTTAAGAGTTACTTAGTTGGATGAGAGAGGCAGATAAAAATACACACATACTCACATGTAGTAACTGAGTTTGATCAAATTAGGCTGAAGGCAAACACCAGTCTTAGCTGGTTTGTGTCTGTGTGTGTGCCAATTTGTACTTGGAATTTTGTGATCTCTTAAATTATGAAATATAACTTTCTAAGGTAAATTAGGGTTATTCTGTATTGAAAAGTTATTCTACAAAGAGCTTCATGGAATACCTGTGTTTTTATGCTCCACTGGTTATCAAAGCAATGTGAAAATATCAAAGCCTTCAGCAATAATAAAGATTATGCAGCTTTAATAGGTAAGTCCTGCAGGAAAACCTCAGAATGTCAGGGTTGCACTTGCACTGATGCAAGATTGAATAATTAACTGTTCTTACTGTAGACTGTGGTGCACATGTCTTGGCACAGTTACATTCAGTCAGAGAAAAATTAGACTAAATTTTAAATAGTCATCCAGTATTTGTATTTCCCCTCCTTTTAAATTCTTTCCTTGATTTGCTGCGTAGGAACATTTCTTCTTCCACTGTGCCCTCCCCGTTCTCCCCAGCTCTTTTAAATACTTCCTACTGGTTTGCAAATAGTGGGTATAGTTTGCACATCAGAAGCCAAGAGCCTCTGGTTTACAGGTCAGTCTGTTGAGCCCAGCTTGTGTTCCTTTGTTTAGCAAGGACAGGAAAAATAGTGAACACTCACTCTTGTCAAAGATGGTTTCCAATACTTGCTGGAACCAGTTCTGTACTCTAAGAGGATTTCCTGATATATTAAGAGCATAACTGAAAATCAGAAGGAAAAAGGACACATTAGTTTAAAGAACGTTCTTAACAAGCTTACACATACAAATGTTGAAGAAACCATAATTTCTAAAGACTTGGGATTTAGCAATTTAAAAAGAAAGCAATATGTAGTAATCTCAAATGAGTTGATATTCCAAATCACTCCTATAAAGATGTACTAAGAAAATATTTCTCAGCTGTCATCATATGCATATACATTCTCTATTTTACTGTAATTTTTGTGAAGAGTATTTGGAATTTTGTCTTTCTGTTTAAAAAGAAACCCAAAGCAACAAAACCAATCAATTAAAACTAATCTGCTCTTATTCCTGTGATTGTTTATCTTTTAATTGTAGCTATTGTCATCAGTCAGAAATTGGAAATAAATCTTGCTTTCAGGTTAGATCTAGCACAGAGCAGAAATTGTGTGTAACTTATTTTGGATGTCTTCTGATAAATGAGTGGTTTAAAGAGCCTTTGAGTACCTTAGGCAGTCAAGGACACTCCCAATGACCTATCTTGAGAAGACTGGTAGAAGAGAAGTTTGCCAAATCATTGTTCAGTGTGATTCCTCCATGGGCTCCTGTGGCAGTTTGTATTGTACCCAGGCTACTTTGGCTATTGACGCTGCAAAAAATAATTAGGATTTTAAAGGTATAAAAATTACGAAGTAGGCAATTATCTCAAGTCTATTATAAAAGCCACAAAACCATGCATGTCCTTGAGAGAGAATCTAAAGGGAAAGGATGTTCTTGTGAACTGATATCCAGTTAAAGTGGCTGAGGCAAGGTTCATTTTGCAGTCAGACAAAATCCCTACACCTTTTTGTACTTGTCTCTTTCACTGTACTCTATGCTAGATGTGTTTGCAAAATCTTATCCAAAAATTATATCTTGCTTTTCAGGGAATAGCAAATGTAGTACCAGTGGGGGATTGATTAATGCTCCCTGCTAATCTAACTGCTCCTGTTAACACAGGGTAAGGTAATAGGTTTTCTGAAAGAGCAATTGTTGTTCTGTGTCAGCAACCTGTCTTAGTTTCATTCTGGTGATGACAAACCCCAAACAACTTGAGAGATGCTTTTCCAGAGCTTCCTTGATCATATTTGTTATTTCTGCTGCTACAGGTTCAGACATGATAAAGAAAAGAAGGATTAGTGCTGGAAATATTCATAAAGAGAAAACTTCTATAATGTGAGGTAGAATAAAGCATTTGAAAACTCCAGTTCAGGGCATACTGTAATTGAGTATTGGGAGCTATTTAAGCTGGGCTAAATTGCAGCCAGAGATGAGCTGGCTTGTGCAGGTAGTGGGTCTCACTGGAGCTCATGAATGCCTCCACCAGCTTGGAGAATTGCAGGTAATAGCAGCCAGCATCCTGTTTGAGCAGTCGATTTATTACTTCTTGTGCCAGTCTTGCTTTGTGGGATTCCTCATAGGTGGGATTTACAGCCTTGTCCCTGTATATGCCCTGCTTTCCCACACATCCTCAGTTTCATCTGGACGCTCCATAGGTCCCTCCTGTAAAGGGAAATAGGAACTGGAATAGGATTATTGTGAGCCACAGAAGCACAGGGTTGTGACCGTCCTTCAATCTCCTGTATTTGTGCAGCAGTATCATGCTTACCATGGTTCTCTGAGTGCAACTCCCCCTTTCTCCAGAGACCATAAGTGCGCTCGTGTATCTGTGGCTCAGGTACAGCTGTCCGTAGGTAAAGTATCTTGTTCTGAAGAGAGTTTCTGTCTGCTGTCAGATCAAATTGTGTTGATGGCTGATCAGGAAACCCTCTGGGAGACAAATGAAATGTTCTTCTGTGTACAAGAAGGCTGTATTGTAGTCAAGAGTGTCAGGTGCTTCTACACGGTGGTGTGCAAGAGAGCCCAGGCTTCTTCTTAAACTATATAAAGAATAGCTCTGTAGAAAGTGTTGAAAGATGGCGACTTTCCAATAGTCATCATTGTGCATCAGAATTGGAGATGTGGAAATACACCAGTTCTAGACTTTCTTTCATCCACTCCCAACAGCATATTCTTGTTTTGAGTTAGTAGGTTTTGTGAATCCTTGGACAAAGAACAGGTGTCAGACTACCATAGATTTGCTCGTGTTTATTAAACAAAATTTTGCAAAATTTCACTTGCAGAGTCCAGTCCTCTCTTCTGATTAGCCAGTGTTTAGGAAAAGGGTGGTTATGGTGTGTGCTCTGATATTTCAGCTGAAGATACATGATTTATGTATGAAGTTTGGTGAGAACAAAACAGGGAATACAACTAGGAGTCAAATGTTTTGGTGTAGTTTAATGCTATGCAAATTAATTCAATTTTCATCATTATCCACAGAGCATCTCCAAAGGTTTTTAAAGCAATGTCACAGCAAATCTATTCAGCTTTTAAGAAAAGAGAGACCATGCTCACAGCTGAGCTAATTTATATTAATACCTGGCATAGCAGAAGTTATTACACAAGATCTTTAGGCATTATGTCTACAATTAGTTAAAAAGTACATACTTTATTACCTTATCTCATTTACTAAAGGTTTGTTCTCATCTATTTGCAAATTTTGCAGGCTTACAAAGCTTCAAGGTCTATTTCCAAAATAGCACATCTCGCTAAACTCTGCCCCTACAAAAAATTAAGTATTTTAAGGGGGTTGTACCATAAAAAACAAGAAAACTTCACTACTGATAGGTCTGGGATTTTTGCTGCTTAAATTTGCATATGTGAATTTCCCTAGGTAACAAAAATTTATTCCAGTTTTAAATTCTCAGTGATAATGCTAACAATAGATATGTTCACTACAGTGTGATTACACTAGATAGGCTTAACCTCTAAAAAAACCACTTGGGTCTATTACGAAATTTCAAAAACACAAATTGCTTGTGATAGAACTTGTCAATGAATTGTAGAGCAGAAATAGCTCCAGTATCAGGATTGTGTTGCATTCCTTGCCCTTGTACACTCCAAATGTCATCATGCTGCAACTCAGAACTTATAAGTACGTTTTCCCTTAAATATCAGAGAACATTAAAACGTGCAAGTGCATAAGGATGGCTCTTCTACCTGCCTTGTTTGGCATTAACCGTGGGGTGTCTGCACGTGTTCTAGTTATACCTAAAGTCACAGGCCTGCAGTGTTAAAATACTTCAGGAGCTGTACATTGTCTGTCTTCAAGGTGTCTTTGCAGAACTAGAACAATAAAAAAATGTGTTCAGCTTCATTTATACAAATGTTCAAATGTTAGAGTGTATTTGGTTTGCAAGGCCAGGCTTCAGTAGCAGGGAGGGCTACAGGAGTGGCTCTGTGAGAAGCTGCCAGAAGCTTCCTCCAGGCTCAGAAGAACCAATACCAGATGGCTCCAGGACAGACACACCACTGGCCAAGGCTGGACCAATTAGAAATTGTGGTATCACTTCTATGATAACATATTCAAGAAGAAAAAAATTATTGTGCAGATGTAATTGCAGCCAGAGAAGAGCAGAGTGAGAATATGTGAGAGGAACAGCTTTGCAGGCACCAAGGTCAGTGGTATCCTGCTCTGATTTTGTTAGTAATAAATTCAATTAATATCTCTAATTTAAATCTGTCTTGCCCATGACATTATTTGGTGAACGATCTCTCCTAGTCCTTAACTCATGAACCTTTCATTAAAATTTGTCCCCTCTGTCCAGCTTCAGAGGGGATTGAGAGAGCAGCTTTCGTGGGTGCCTGGCATCCAACCAAAGTCAACCCACTCCAGCAGTTTCCCAAAATCCTTAAACATCAAGTTTTGGAATAGTTCATTCAAACATCCATGAGATGAGATGCTGGACTTAATTTCATCCTCTAGGAAATGGCGCAGCAAAGTAGTCTGTAGGAAGTGAGCCACACAGTAATGAAGTACTGAGCAAGGATAAACTGCATACAGAAAATGAACTCTGCAATAATAAATACTAGGGGATGGGGTTTTTTAGAAGAAGCTATAATCTTTATTTTTCTTGATAAAATAAGTTACTGTCCTCTGGCTAGATGGTTTACAAATTATAGTAGCAACAAATAGTTTATTTGAAGTGGGTGACTATCGATTTTATTTAGCTGTTGTAGAAAGAACATCTGGTGAAGATACATTTACCGACAATAAATGATGCCAGTATCAAACCTTATCGGAAGTGATTGCATTCCAGCAATTAAATTAGATTTCCCTGAAGCAGGATAATTGAACAACTATGCAGTGTTTCACCAAGATTTATCCTCTTCTGTAAATCTACTTGTGTCAGCTCTGTAGCTATTCAGATGATTATAAAAGATTTGGGAATCTCCAAAGATATCAGTTTGTGTTTATTTGTAGCTTAACCCAGATAGATATGGTGGCGATACCTGGAAATTCCTTGTAATAATTCCATCGTTAAACACATTTGAATTGCTTAACTCTTTGGGGGTGGTTTTTATTTTGTTTGCTTTTGGGGGTTTTTTTGTTAGTAGTTCGGGGGTTTTTTTACCTTGGACTGTTCTAGACGCTGAAGCACATGTATTTTACGCTTTTCTGAAGTGGTTGAGACACTTTTTTCATAGACATCCTGGATATTTAGTTCAACATTATGATTTCTAAATACTAAGGTCCTGTTGTGGATACAGAGTCTTTGGTTTTCCAGCTGCCTTCTCTAAAGTTTCTGTATCTACCAATAATAATGGTATTGCTTCTCTATCCTAGACACCTTGAGATTTTTAAATGTCTCAATGAGAACTATAAAAGTAAGAATCTTTGTAGGAACCAAGGATTCTTATCTATCTGTTTGTGGTATCAGGAAAACGGGGTACCCAAGCTGTACATTTTAACACAGTGTCTTTGGGCACAGCTTATCTGAGACAGTAATTTGTGCTTCAGGCTTCTGTTCTATACTCCAAAGTATTAAATGAAATGTGCTATATCTAGGAGCCAGTTTTTGTATTTGAGGTGCCAAAAGAATAATTTTTATATTTGGTGAAAAACCAAGGTACTTGGCAGCACTGCCCCTTGCAGGAACGCTCTTGCTTCTGGTTAGTGACAGCAAACATATGTCTCGGACAACCTCTGTTGCATGATACATGCAGTTATCAAGCAAGAAATCACTTAAGAGCACCCTTGCAGGTTTTACTTTGACCCCAGCCACAAGCAGAGTCTCTGAGTGGAGCAAAAAATTATATTGAATTCAATTCACTAAGTTAGCCTTAAGAAGAATATTAGAAGAGTTAAGAATGAAATAGTGCATGCAAAGGTGAACAGTTCAGAGAACAATCCCTTCTTGAGAAGCAGCTTCTAAATAGCAGGCAGAGAACGAAGCACATAAATTACCTATGCGCCAAACTACCTGAAAATCATTTGGATACTCACTGAAGCAAAGTATTGTATCCAATGGTTCACTGCTAGGGCAGATCTATCTGCTTTCATTTCTCTTTATTTCTATCCCGTGTAAGAAAATCAACATACTTCTGCTACCATAGTCTACAGTCCATAAAATCAGAACTATCAAAATTTCTGGCTTGAACAGAGGTCTGAACATTTTTTATTAGAAAGTACTTTATTTTCCATAGAAACACAGAATGGTTTGTGTTACAAAGCACCTTAAAGATCATCTAGTTCCCAATTTCCCTGCCATGGCCAGGGACACCTTCCACTAAACCAAGTTGCTCAGGGCCCCATTCAATCTGTACTTGAATACTTCCAGGGATGGGGCATCCACAACTTCTGTAGGCAACGTGTGACAGTGTCTCACCACTCTCATAAGAAAGAATTTCTTTCTAATATCTCATCTAAACCTACTTTCTTTCAGTTTGAAGCCATTCTGTCTTGTCCTATCACTACATGTCCTTGCAAAAAGTCCCTCTCCAGGTCCCTTGTACGTTCCCTTCAGGTACTGGAGGGGTTCTATGGTTTCCTCAGAGCCCTCTCCACTCCAGCCTGAACAACCCCAACTCTCTCAGCCTGTCTTCACAGTAGAGGTGCTCCAGCCCTCTGATCACCTCTGTGGCCTCCTCCGGACTCGCTCCAACAGGTCCATGTCTTTCTTATGCTGGAGGCCCCAGATCTGGATGCAGTGCTCCAGGTGGGGTCTCACAGGGCAGAGCAGAGAGGCAGAAGCCCCTCTCTGACCCTGCTGGCCACGCTGCTTTGGATGCAGCCCAGGACACTTTGGGCTTTCTGGGCTGGCAAGGGCACATTGCCAGCTCACGTTCAGCTTCTCGTCAACCAATAATTCCGAGTCCTTTTCCTCAAGACTGCTCTCAACCACATTTTTCTGTGATTACTTCCTAGGTAAGGAAGGCAGGAATGAATAGCTCAGACTTAGGTTACAGATCAATCACTGACTTATCAAACTGAAACCAAAGGGTTATCAGATGCCAGTTTGCAAAGATGGCATATAGTATGTATTTAACCTCACTCTACGTTTATGGGATGTCTCCTGTTAAAACTGGAACACTGTAAGATTTTTAATTCTATCAGGGGCCTTAGTCTAAATAGATATTTGAAAACTGCTGTTCTTTTATAGCAAATATATATCTGACTTTTCTAGTGGTGACACCAAAGAGACAAAAACCCCCCAAGAAATGGGAAATGTTGCAGCTTTGAGGACAAGGGTATCAGCAGGTGAGAAAACAAAAAAAATGGACAGAACAGGCTATGATATGCAGAGAAGATCACTGATTCATTAGACTTCTTTTCTCACTATCGATTCAATGTATAATGTATGATAAGATCAGCATTCTGTTTATCTTTGATAATTGCTGATCATGTTGGCCTCTTTGCAAGAACAAGGTCCTATATAATGGATTTATGGATATTATCTTGGGAATAGAGCTAAAATGGATTAACAAGAAACATATTTAAAATTTTACAAAAAATGAGATGGCAAAAAAATGACACCAAAACAGTTAAAATCCCTGAGCTCTCACTGCAAGGTGAGAACAGGAATTTATGGTGGAATCTCTTCTACAGAAACCAAGAATTTCAAGTTCCAAGTCGGTGTGTTCTCTTTCTATTACTGTATATTCCTTGTATTATTGTAACATTTGTCATCAGCTGTCTTTGACATAGTCTATAAAGATATTTTAAAGTAACCTAAGTAATTGAAGATTGTTTAAAAAACATTATACTTTCTATTAATCAAGAAAGGAAGTTTTACACAGAAGTAAAAGTGCCCCTTTGGCTAAATTCTATTCCTTTGAAAGGCAACTGCACATCTGCTCTCTGCAGGAGCAGGGAGAAAATGTCTTGCAGTGAGTTTTTTAGATATGTAGATAGGTGCTGTGCGTTGGCAGATTGTTAAAGCCAGCCTTCACGATTTATTGAAGGCAATTTTATTCATGGGATTTGGGCTTCAAGCTGCAATAGACACAGCACATGAATCTGAAAATCCCTATCTGCATTGTTTGATGCCTAGATGCCTTTGAAAATCTATTCTCATAAGGCAAAGTAGAAAAAAATCCTGACTACAAGCAGAACAAAGCCCTGTTTGATACGACCTACACAACCTTTTTGATGTGACAGTGTCATGGTGGTAAATACGAATGTTTCCACATTTTCTTGGTTAGGATTGAGGCACAAACACCTTAAATTCAGAATAAGTCCAGGAACCTCTTTTTTTAAACTTCACGAAATTTCTGGTTTTAGTTAACAGTGAATTGTAAAATCGTGCACTTAGAAGTATCTTTTTTTTCTGGAGTAAATATTGTAAAACTAAGGTCTGTGTAGTTATTTGACAGTGAGAGGTTCCAGATTTGGAAGAAAGAGGGCAAGAGTTATCCGGCAGGGTGCTTTTTATACAGTTGACAGCTGTCTGAACCACTGAGACACTGATAATGTTCCAGGTGATCTCTGTTAGGATGGATTATTGAGCATCACATAGCTAAGATGACTGGATTCTCATCATAAATGTTATTTGTCTCACAGCTATTGCCACGTTGTATGTGGTAGTGGAGTAGAGAACATTAGGCTCCTCTCTAATTCAGTGAGAGTCACAATAGATAAATTGGAGGTCAAAAAGGCCTTTTGGGAGAGCTCTTGCTGAAAAGGGTTATATAAATGTAAAGTAGTATTATTATTATTTATGAGCAGTTTGAGTCAAATGTCATGTTGGATGCATTTCATCAATCTGAGATTAGACTTGGGCCTGTAGCTCAGCAACAGCTCAGTGATACAAACTGATAGGGGGATGTTTTACCAGGCTAAACAGAATCTCAAATAAAATAGCAAGTACTTCTTTACAACAACCCTCCCATTTAGTGATATTTCTGAAGTTTGGCATTTGGAACAGCAGATGGGGTGGCACAAAGCTTTTCCACCAGGGCAAGAAATGACATACAGTCTCCAACCCATTGCAGAAGTGTTTAATTTAGATCACATCAAGATTTTTGCTGCACTATAGAACTGTGGAAACAGATATCAATATTTCATTAAATCCACGGATTACAGCTGTATAGAAATGTTAGGAACACTGACAAACTCATTGCCAACATGTGTAGCATATTATGTCCTTTCAAAAACATTTATTATTCAGTCAGCCCTTCTCTCCCAGGGAAAGAGAAGTGGCCACTCAACTCCACCTTCTGTCTGCTCACTATGTGTGTGTGTGTGTGTGTGAGTGTAATTATCCCAAGAAAAAAATAAGAAATTAAGTTTTCTCCCACTACAACTAGGGAGACATAACTCTAGCCCACAGATATATATATATATATATATACATATGTAAATATACTTGATTTCTGAAATCAAATCTGTTACCTTTCCCTTTTTGTATTTTCTCTTCAGTGGCTTTAATTACGTTTACTCCAAAAAGCTTGTGAGGCCAGATAACCTTGTTACGTGAAAGAAACAGATTACACACTATGGGGTGGTTCCTGCTAGCTTGACCATCATTTATAAAACCAGGATTTAATATCCTTTAAGCTTTTCTGTTTGCAGACTCGTTTTATTTAAACTGCATTTATATAAACTGCTCAGCAGATTAGAGAAGCAGCACTATAGCCTTAATTTCAGTGTCACTTTCCAGCTGTTTTGGTCAAGCTTCATGCCTGGATTTAATATATTTGTGCACTAAAATGAAAATACATCTCAATGATAAATCCTTACCAAAGCAGAGGGAAATAGCAGTAAATAACATCTGTTGAAACCAAATGAAAATAAAAACCAAAAGCCCACAGGAGAACCAGATACAGCAGGGAGCTTGAAAGCAAACCAAATGTGAAGTTCAGGCTTAAAAGGAGTGATTAAAATCCTTGAAATTATCCTTAGAAGTGGAATGGGGAATTTGACCTATCACTTGTGTGGGTTTGTCAGTTCCAGTTGTGCAGGGGATCAGTTATGAAGACACATGTTGCACTGTTTGGACTGATCCAGGTCTCCTTGAATTCATTCAAAGGATCTGTAAGTTCATTACAGATATTCATGACAGTCACTGATTATCCCAGGAATAAATTCATGTGATGATATGTTCTTGAAATTGAATCAACAGGGAACAGCAAAGAGATCTCCTTTTCAGCCATCTCTTACAAGAACCAATCCCGGTATCCCAACTGTTCCGTTCCAGTCATATTTACAGCCCCAGAGCTAAGCACTTAAATATCTGCTCTCTTTCATAGTTATTTATTTTATTCCCTAGAGGTTCTGATAGCCTTCCACCCAAGATTAAAGAAAAGCACAGTCTGAAATCAGCTATAAAATCAGATGCAAATCTTTTTATGCAGCTAGCCATTGTCACCTGCATTTGAAAAATCTTGGTTTAGTTCACTGTGTTAAAGACACAAGTTCTGTACAGGCTTGCATCTATGTTCTAATTCATCTAATACCCCCATTTTTTCATGGCTAAATGCAAGACACTCCAGCTGTGGCAGTCCCACAGTGCTCAGTAGACTGTAGTGTATTTGCAAAGGAACAAAAAAAAAAATGATAGGGAAGAACTTGCCCCTGCATCCTCCCATGACATGTTTTGACTTTTTTTCACTTCTACATCACACAGTGTAGATGAGAAGTAGACAAATGCAATAAGTTCCATAAGTACCCACTTGCATTTAAATAGAATGTTAGTCTGGCTTTGCCTTCAAATTATGAATATATGATTTATCATATTTTACCAGACAAATGAAAGAGACACTTAAAGCCTGCCCTTTTCTGATATACCATGGAAATCTAACATTACTTCCACACTTAAAGTAGCATAACAATGACTTCCTTGAAGTTTACAGGACAGAGATATTTCATAATTCTTGTTTCATTGTGATTTATGTGAAGAGGTAGAAGGGCATAGAATTCTCAGAGTGGATTTTGGTGGACAGGTGCTATGGCATGTTCCATGGGATTGCATTAACTTGCAGTTTGGGTTTTGCTTGTGGAAACTTAAATCTAATACAGGCTGTTCATGGAGAAACTGTGACAATTAATAACTAAGTTTAAACAAGGAGTTAACGCTCACCAGCTCTGAAAAAGAATATGTACATTAACCAATTTTGAGAAATTACAGATATGTGAAGCAAGTTGTAGATGATAAAAAATCTGATATATGTTACTTAAAATCTGGAGAATATCTACTTCAAAGAAGATGCTTCCTTAAAGAAAATAAGGCTTAAACTGTAACAAAGGCAGTATATGATGACTTTGAACACATTGCAGAAATGTGGTGAACAGTAGTTTCAATTAAAGCATGGAAAAACATATTTCCTAAAATAAGCAATTTTCTGTGGAGTCTTGTTTTTTGATTTTTGGTTTCTCTTCTGTTTTTTAATAAATAAAACTGTTCCTTAATTGTTTACACATAGTTAGAGGTGGGAAGAAAAAAGAAAAACCTGCCTGCATTGACCTACCATGTCTGCTAAATCCCAGTTTAGTCTTTGTAAAAAATCCTCAATTGCCCTTTACTCTATAATTTCTAGTGTTTTGTTTCAGCAGTTCTATATGTTGCAAGCAAAGTCATTTCCACCACATCCCCAGGAGACTGTTCTACAGTCTAATATACCTCTTTCTAGGGTGCTGAGATTTTTTTTCACAATTGTATTTCAATTGATCTTTTAGAATAGCAGGTACTATCTCAACTAAACTGAAAAAATTGCAGAAGTCTCTAAGCAAAAACCTGCTCAAAAAACAAGGCAAGTCCTTGACTGGAGATGTGTCATGCAGACATACAGTATACAGAGGAGAGACAGCAAGGAAAGTAATAATCTCTTCATAAATATCCCTCATTGAGAGGAAATAATTTTCGTAAGAGAAATTTGGGGTTATTTCCTTTGCTATGCTGTTCTTGGTTTCCCTGGGTGCGGTATAAGCTGTCTGCAGGAGACTTGTGTGACTCCCTCTGGCACAGGAAAGGTATTTGTGGCAAAGCCCGACAGCCCTCCCATGCCTTTCTGGGAACTGAGCTGCAGGCAGCACAGCAAGCTTGCAGCTTGCTCTGACACAGGGCCAGCATGGAGCCCATCACATAGAAATGTTCGTGGCTCATATGTCAAATCCCTTAGAAATGAGTGTGACCGATCTGCGATTAATTCTTCTCTATCTTTCCCCTCCCTTTGCTTTCTCCCCAAAGAACAATTCACGTGTGAACTGCATAAAGGTGACAAACTGCTGGTTTGGGGTGCAGTCACTGCTGGAGAGGAAAAGGTAAAATGAAGTGCACAGTTAACAGGAAAAAATTTCTTCTGAGATCAGTAACTCTTCTTCTTTAATAGTCTGTCAGCCCAAATGAGTATAAGCATCAGAAGCAAGGAGCTTTTTAAAGAGATTATAAAATTGTTGCTCCACAGAGAAATTACTCACATATATAATTTCAGCAGTCACTCACAGTAACTATACAAAATGTCCAAAGCCTCAGGGCAAACAAAACCCCCAAATCCCAAAAGCTATGGAAATGCCTGTATGCCAGTGGTGAAAACTCTTTCTGGTTGACCAAGGACAGAAATTTATTTTAGCAAGGGCTAAACAGAGATAGCAGCAGAATAATACTAACAGTGAATTCCCATTAATATTTATGGATTATATATGTTAAGTTATAGGAATCATGTTTTCTAATTTTGCTGAGGAAACTTAGTAAGGAACCTCACATTTCTGAGGTTTTGTCCTTGCTTAGGATTGCAAGAGAAGGAAAATTGCAATTAAAATGACATTCTCCATACCGCTTTCTGTTCAATAGCAGGTAGAAGAGAAACCTAAAGCTGGTCAGTCTTCCAAGCCTCTCTAAATGCATTGAATAATAATGGTATTTTATGATGGTATTATGGTATAATATAAATTGTATAACATAATCCCCTTAAGATCTTCTGTTTCTGGTGCAGTCCTGACTCAGCATTCCTGTCATCTAAATGGTGAATCTGAAGACTGATCAAACCAAGCTGGGTATCAGAAAGTAGTACCCTCCTATGCATGTAGCTTGAGCTTTTTTTAACTGAAAGTGTAAAATATTTTTCATGTCTTTTAATTAAAGAAAGTATTTCTGTTGTGATTGCAAACTTTCAGAGTCTGACAGGGTCCACCTGTAGGTCTCATACCTTGCTGTGACAGGAAGTGCAGTGGTGACTGTCCCTGCCCCACTCTGGCTCCTGCTCCACCTTGCACAGCGCATGCATTCAGAGCAGGGCCAGAATTCCAAAAACCAGAGAGGAGGAGAAGGAGAAAGTATAAATAACGATCTTAAAGGAATCTAAGCAGATTAACCTTAGGCTGGATCCTAGGAATTGTACCAGATTAGAAACAAATCAATGTATTGCATATTTCTTAATGGAAGAAGCTGCTTTTCACAAGTTTGCTTGCTTTGATGTGTTTGTGGATTGAAGAGAAAAGCTGGGAGGGGACCAGCTGTCAGTGCTGGACTCTGTGCTACTTACTATCTAACTTCTGTCTCTCTGACAAAGGGAGTAGGACAGACCTGGCTGACACACGAGCTGGCATCTGCCTTCCTTGTAACCTCTAGAGAGACTTGCAGAGAGATATAGAGGCATATATGTCTCTCTTACTAGAGAGACACAGGGCACAAATCTTTGCATGCTGCTCCCTGGTCCTTCAGAGGTATAAGCAGGAGATACCTTTTCAGTAGCAACTAACCCATACTGGCCGATAAGCTGCCAAGGTTGTTGAAACTCCCAGTGGACTGGTTATCAGGGATCCAAAAGGCCTGGAAATGATGAAGAAGCTGGCTTTCTTCTCAACTTCTGACAAAGCCAGGGGCACAACATAATTTCTTATTACAAGGGAGAGATGGGAGGCATCTTTCCAGCTGTGTAATGGAGCATGATGAAGGGATCTTGAGCTCAGCCTGAGCAAGCTGGTATCTTTATGCAGAGATTGCTGGTTGGATGCAGGAGCATCACAGCTGGGTTAGCACGGCAACATGCCAAGTGGATTAGCCCAACTCCTTAACAGAATTTGCTGCATTTTCCAGTTTCAGGAGTTAATTTGCTTAGTATGAATTTGGGAACAGGTTGTCTTACCCACTGCACTCATTAGAAACTCTCCTTGATCAATGATCAGAGGACAAGTATGTTTTTCTCTCTTCTAAAATAAAGGTTGTATCGTATTTGAACACTCTTTCAGCTAACCAGGAAAGTCCATATAGGGAATGCTTCAGAAATCCTAAACTCCACCATGGCTTATTTAATATAAACTGGCTCCTGTATAATTGTTCTGCTATCAGACATTAATAATTCTTTTTTCATCCTAATCAGGGAAAGTAAACACAAGGATGATCTGTACTAACAGCTATTGGACTTCATGAGAGTGATACTGAGCACAATGTCTAGCTGTCCTGACATATTTTTATATATGTTCAGGCCTCCAGAATTTCTCACAGAATAACAATAAACACTCTAACACTATAAAGTATCAGTCCTTCCAATGAAATAAAAAGCTTTGTATTTATGACTTGCACTATTTAAATATGATTAATTTTTTCAATTATTTTTAAATTGAAGTCTCCCTGAATAGCTTTATGGAAATCTTCAAAGCAGGAACCTGAGTACTGAATGCAATTCTCATTGGCAAGCAAGATGTGCACATGGTTATATTAGCTAAAGGAGAAAGAAAAGGAGTAGGGAACCTCCTTTTCCTACATATATGTACATCTGGGGCCAGAGGAGAGATTTAGTGATTTGTATTTATGGCATATTTATGGCATACTTACTTACTGCTTTAAGGAAGTAAGCATTTGTGCCTTTTAAACACCAGTCTGTGCTGATTATTTTTTTCACAGAATCTACAATACTTTTTTTTTTCCTGATTTTCCCAGGACCACGCATTCTCTAATTCCTTGCTTTGAGAACAGAAGTGTTTTGAAACTCATATTCTGACTCATTTTGTCTTACTGAAAAAATTAGTTTTTTGGGAAAAAAACACCAAAGAGGGGGAAAATCACAAGATAAAAGCCAGAATTACACAGAAAAGCAGACTTGCTAAAGAATAACATAGGGTGGATTGGGAAATGTGTAATCGCTTCACAGATTGTTGCTCTTACAGCAGAACAACTTTTTCTATACCACAGCTTAAAAAGCCATCTGCCTTGCCAGGGTCTCATAAAGGATTAATTATTAAATTATGAAGAAAATCTTCCTTAAACCAAACTGTTGCCACATGTGGCACTGGTTGAAGGGCTTCAGAACCCCAAATTTCCCTGTTTTCTGCAGAAGTTGGCTGCCAAACAGGTAATGATTTTTCACCTCTGTAATCCTATCCCACATTCAGTACCATTTCTGATTGCCTTCTCCAATGCTCGCATTTTATGTCTGTCTATCTTTTTTTGTCTTCTCCATGACTGCTTTGAGGAAATACAAGACTTTTAAAATGGTTTTGTTCATTTTATTCCAACATAATATCCTTTTTAACCTCCTGTCCGTACCTACTGATTAGTGCTGTTGGGAACTATTAAACATTTGCAGCGTTGCACCTCTGAGCTGGCTGCATTTCAGGACTGAGAGAAGTTGCCCTCTAATATCCCTCTGGAAGTGAGAGTCTCTGGGTAAAGAGAAAAAAGTTACTGGGAAGCTATTCTGGTTTAGTGGCTTTTCATACCACTTCTTTTGTCATATGAGGGAATGTGGTTTTGAACAATAGGATACGCCCAGAGGAGAATGGGAACGAGAAGAGGTGGACCTGATAGGTATTCATAACTCCAAAGAATATTATTTGATAATCATGATAAGAAATCATTGGTCGTGCTTCTAATGATAAGTGTTTAATATAAGAACTGATACCTTAACAAACAGCAGAGGAAAGAATAAGAGATGGAGAGAAGAGAATCAGACGGAAACATGAAGGTGTTGGGTTTTTCTCCTAATCTAATATTAGAAGAACAAGTTTAACACCAGAGAAGATGCCCCACTCAGCCAGACCTGTGGTCCATCCTGCCCAGGCACTTTCTCCTACAGTGACAATACCGTGGGAATTTTGGGGAAGATCAAGAGACAGGTCACTCCATGCAGTCAGACTCTGGCCTTGGTATTGCTCCAACCTTCAGGACTGTTGTGTGTGTTAGAGGGTACGTCCCTGCCTGGGCCTTTGTATCCATCTGTTTCTGGATCTGTGGTCTGTGGTTTGCCTAAGCCTTCTCTGAACGTGCTCTCGCAGGTTTGACAGCAAGCATTCCCTGCCACATAAGGTAGTATTTTTTATCTGGTTTAAGCTAATCTCTGTCTTGCCTTACTGTTCCCTATTCCTAGTGTTGCAGGATCCACTGCCTGAATGGTTTAATCAGCTTTAATCTTATACCCCCAATTGTTGTTTTTATCTTTAATGCAGATTGAAGAGTTTCTGCTTTTCAGTCTTCTCTCATAAAGCAGATTCTCTGTCTCCTTGGTTGTTTCAGTCGCCTTTCTTCATACATGAAAGAACATTATCCAAAATCCAAAATATTTTTGTGGTTTGTTTTGGTTTTTTGAACAAGCAAATGAATCTACAAACTTTGTATTCCTCTTCACATATTTGCTGGCACAGTATCAGACTATTGTTTTTGCTGAACCTTGACTCTATTTGAAAGCTATAGACAAAGTATTTGTTATCATTGTGTGTTTTCCAAGTGTGTTTTCTAGTACTAAATCATTGAGCAACACCTGTAAGAAGTAGATCACATAAATTAAACAGGAGTGTCTACTAAGCCTTTTTTTACTAATCTCACTAAAATTTTGTGATCTGTGTTGTCTATACTTCTCTCATACATCAAAGCATTTAAGAATTTTCATGCCTTCAGGTGCAAATGGAAACTCTTTTTCTATTCCTGCTTATCATTTATTAATAAGGTCCTGGATGCATTTGACTTGCCTGCCAAGACCAATATGCCTTATAGTAAAAGTAGGGCCTGATAGCTCATTTAAAGGCATTTCTTCAACATTCTCTCTGAGTCTTTTGTGTATGCCTTTATCCACTGTTTGATATTTTCCTGCTCCTTCACATTACCTTTTTTTCTGCATTAGCAGTTTTAGCAGCCAGTATAGATATAGACTCTTCCACCCACCCTATTTACAATTCCCATGAATCTTTGTATACTTCCTTCCTCTGCAGATGGAGATATACTGACCTGTAAGTCATGGGGATCTATCTGCATTCTTTCTTCCGTCACTTAGAGGAAAACTGGGTTATTTCTTTACATTTATGTTTCTATCTGGAGATTTTTAAACTGCACATCAGGTTTCTGCAATCTTTCTGTGTTTTTCTACTGTTTGTTCCAATCTTAAAATATAATCTATATTAACTATAACATCTTTGTTGTTATCAAAAATTCATTCTCTTTTGTTTTGAAATACTTCAGGCACAAGGTGTGAACCAAAAGATATTTTGGGTAAACAGTCTTAATGGCTGCCCAAAGCCCACAGACATCAATCATTTTGGGGGAAAAAATAACCTGCCATTTCCCCTCTCCCCAGTGTAATGTGTCCAGAAAGTGTTCCCTTTCAACGATCCAGTTTCACTACTTGGGCCTTGAGCAGCCCCTATCCAGTGTATCTGCACTACTTGTGTGAACCTTGATATGTAGGGTACAGTTATGATGGTCCTGACCTCTGCTTATCTAAACTTTTTAGTTTTAGAGTTTCCTTGGAGCAGACAGTCTAAACCGTCATAACAACAAAGCACAGTGGAAAAAACCAGATCTTTTATTTAAAGTACTAAGTGCAATTCTCAGTGTATTGTAGAAGCTGTAAAGATACTTAAAAAGAATACATGAGCATTTATGGGTCATATAGGGTATCTCTTCTACTGCCTCTTACATCCTGCTGAGAGGAAAAAGGGACAGCAAAGATAAAACTATTCAAAGTGAAGAGGAGATAGGCTGGAGATGCCCAATAGCTGGATCCCATATTCCACCGTCAGGCAGTGGTACTGTACTGGTTGATGCCAGGAAGGTGCAGTTATCCCAAAGTTTCTCTGGCAGACACAGGTTACCTGATGTCCCAGCACTGGCACCCACTGTAGTGTCTGCTCTCACCAGAGAACAGAGGCTAAGAACACCCTGCTAATAAGAGAGGTGTTGCCAGTTGTGTGTGCACACAAATTTGCACACACAGCCCCTCACAGACATGCCCACATACATTTTGACTCTGACTCATGTCTGAAGATAAGGGATATGATACTGTCACACCAGTTCTCTCCAGTGCATTGAGACAGTTTGTCTGAATTCTGAGCCCTAGTCTAAAAGAAAAATAAACCCCAAAAGCCCACAACAAAAAAACACCACCAAAACAAACAACAAAAAAATCCTTTCTGTTTCCTGTGAAGGTAGTTTTGATTAATATTTTTGGGTTGTTGGGGTTTTTTCAGATTCTCCACTAGCCCTCATAGCTCAGAGAATGCTTTGGAAAGACAGAGACAGTGTTTTTAAAGTGTTTTTCAGGTGAACACTTTCCCTGTCCCCCCAGCATTTTTTACTGGCAGAGGCCTTCTGCAATATGATGTAAGGAAAAGAGAACAAATTGCATGGACTCATGAAAACACCATGTGGATAATCTAGTGTGGCTGATGTACTGACTCATAACAATGGAGGATCTATCTCGTCCCTGAAGAAGCACACCCCTACAAGTGCCTGGGCATGGAGGAAGGTGTGTAGCAGAGCTGAGGTTTAAAATAAAAAAGCAAAAATATCTTGCATGAAATGAAGAAAGCTTCCATTTCTTTCCCTTTCCCTACCATTCCTCAGGCAAAATTAATACTTTGGTTTTTTTTCTTTTGGTAATTCTCTACCTGGTTGTTTTGTATCTCATAAAACTGGTCCCTGGCTGCTTTTATAGAGGCACTCAGAAAAATGTGACCATTCTTGGTGTTTTAGATAATTGTTAAGCATTTGCTCCTTCACAGAGATAGTCTTATCAGCACAGGTAGTATTCTCGGGTGTTCTTCCAGCCTTTGGAAAACAGTTTTACTGTAATCTGTAGGCAATTTTCCCTCTAATGCCTTAGGCATGTGCTGCTCCTTTTGTGGCTGTTTACCAATTCTCTAACAGATTAATAGGAGAATAGTTCACTCGGTGGCAATCTGAAACTTTAAAACACCCTCAAATGCCTCATTATGGACCAAATAAAATATTTTGTTGTCGGTGAATGATTAGTCCCTCTCATATCTTCCTTGCTCCATTGCTTTCAAAATGCTAATCTCAGGGTGCATTTATTTGCTTGTGCTGGCCTGTTTATAGCTACTGTATCCCTTTGGTGGGACCTTACTGTATTTTCCTCATTTGCAGTAATCAGTGAATTTCCATGATCTATAATCATAATAATAAGTCCGTTGAGGCATGTTTTTCAGGAAACTAATTTCAGTTTCTTGGTCTGGGCTGTCATCTTCACTCCTGTCGTGTTATGTAAGATGAAGCAAAATAAATCACGATGCTGAACAGAGAAGTGTTTGAAAGAGCAGGGCTAAAGGGAGAAGAATATTTTGCATCCCATTTCTAAAGAACAAAGCTGCTCAGCTGTACTGCAGTGCGTCTTTATAATGGTTTATATGCTTTATATTAAATGGCTGGAGCACTGTCATTCTCAGGCCTTTTCAGGCCTTCTAGGTTGCCATAAAGCAGCTTCAGGAGCAGCATAGCTCAGTTGAGCCACTTCAATGCATGGCACAAGATGTACACTGCAGTGCTTCCCTAACAGGCAAAGAAACAAGACACAGGAGAAGGTGAGGTGGGAATGGGAAACAACAGAGGTGCAGACAGGAGTTCACACTCCTTCAGCTCTTCTCCTCCGTCAGAGGAATTACATAGGAATGTCACCTGTAAAAGGAACATGGAGAGGGACTTTCTGATTGGCTTTTTGGTTTGGTTTGGGTTTCTTTCCCCCACAGACACAAGGTTTAAAGAAAGAATTAAAGAGCTTTCCACTGTAGGGAAGAAGGCTCTGGCTAGCTGAAACCCAACAGAAGGGAAGGGTAGAATGGGAAGTACCCGCAGTAATAACTGTGTTTACTTTTGGCCAGGGCACCAATATTAAATCATTTGCACTCCAAGAAGCCTTGAAGTGCTCTCTGGTAATAAGACAGACATAGGCAAAATTTTTCGGGCCCCTTCTCCAGTATCAAGAGCTGATGTCTTGCACTGCAGGTTTGTTGCTGAAGAAAAAGTACAAGTGCTGCATCTAACCCTGAGGCAGTTTCCCAGCAGTTTTCTGTTCAAGTATTGAGTGATTCTGGTCCTATAACTGAGCATACCCTTAGGTAGCATGGATAAATTTTTTTTAGTTATTAATGGAAGAAGTAGGAAGAGAATAGATCAAGTCAGCCAATTTTTTTCTGAACTTATAAATAATCCTTAGTTAAGTACACCAGAATGTGATAGACAAATGTGTCTATGCACAGATACAAAAGAATCACAAATTTAAAATATTTCTGCAGGATATAACATAATTTGTATCAGCAAGTGTGACACAAATTCAGAATCATGGAAAATTTTGGACTGCTAAAGACCTCTGGAGGTCATTTAGCCCAGCCCCCAATTCAAACTGGGCTCAGCTAGAACAGGATCTTGGTTCAATACCTTGACCAAATCAGTTTTGAACCTCTCCAAATTTGGAGCTTCCAAAACTTCTCTAGGCACCTGTCCCAGTGTTTGACCACTTATGGTGAAAAACTAGACTATCAAATGTATTCTTTTCACTACATGCCTTCAATTAAAGTCTGGTTCTATTTTCTGTACATTCTCCTGTTAAGTATATAGTTGAAGACAGAAACTTGAAGATAGGCAACAGAGTAGACATGGAAAAAGGTGATTGTGAACCTGGAAATCACAAAAGAATAAAATTTTCATACTGGCTAACTTATTTTCTGAGTTACTGAGTGTTGACAGACAGAGAGCTTGGAAAGACTTTTTAATAAGATGATCTTTCACAAATCTTGATTTGCAGATGTGCTAGGGATGTATAAATCAATGTGTTCGTGTCCATTTTGTGTTTATTTTGACTCAACAGTGAACAGACTGAACAGATTTTGGAAGATTAGAGTCTCCAACTTGTGCATTTTTTATATTTTCTCTAAATGAAGAATAGACTGTCTAAACTCACTGATCACTGGGTGGTTTGCGATTTTGCAGAAATGTGCAAAAGAAGAAAACACATCTTAAAGGTTGGATATCAAGTACAATTGCACACCTCTGTGTTTAGAGAGCCAGTATCTCAGGGAGCTTTTCAGCTGATCACATCAGGAGGAGGCAGAGATGGACCTTTAGGTATGTCACTGGACTCTCACTTCATGTTAAAGGAAATTAAATATTTCACTAGGGATTTTAAAAAGGTGCTTCAAGTTGTTTTTTTGCCCTGCACCTCTTTCACCTGCACATCTTATCTCTCAAAAATGAGGTTAGCTATTGCTAGCACCAGGAGCAGGGACTGTGCTGAGGCTCTGTGGTTTCTACAGGGTAGAAGCAACACACCACAGGGATGGGTTGTTTTGTGTCATGCAGAGATGAACCCCGTGCTTAAATTGCCATTGCTAAGAAAGGTTTCACAGGTTGAAACCAGTACTGCTGTGCAAGCGTTTTGACTGGAAAGGGCAACTTTTAGCACATTTATAAGGAAAATGGCTCAATTACTTTATGTTCTTTAGATTAAGTAAACTCTCTTTCTCCAAATAACCCTGCTTTCTGGTTTGGTATTTTTTCCCCTAGAATTCAGAGCAAGAAGTTAATATAAAATCAAGGTGTTTGAGTGCTGACCTCCATTACAAAGCTCTCTAACTTGATGGCAGCTCCTTGCTGATGTTTTGATTGTCTTGGTCACACCCTAACGATTTCTCTTGTACAGTTTTTAAGCTGTGCCTCAATTTGCTTTAATGCATGATCTCCGAGGAAAGCCATTTCCTTTTTCTTTTATTGCTACTTCATTCTGATTTTGTTTTCTTGAATTTGTGAGCAAGTAAACATACTGACAAGCAACCTTTAGGGAATTTCTAAAGTCCGTTTAGAGAAGGATAATTTGTGATGCTGCTAACCCCTGTGTGGTGCTAGCACTTTCAGGTAAGTCTGGCCACACTTTAGGGTAAGGGTACTGGCGCCATTAGTCAGCACTGATAGCTCACCGTCACAGAATCCAGCCCTTTGGCACTTCTCACATGTAATATAACAGCGTAATCAATGGTTGTAAAGACACCATTAGGTGCAACACAGTATTTCCATCAGTTAGCTTGTAATCATTAAATACCATGAAAGTGAGGTTAACAAGCTGAAGACCCAGTCAAACAGTGCTGAGATAGAAGGTGTCATCCAGTCCTTCTTCAGCCTCAATTAATACGGCAAAAGGGTTTTTTTCAAAAATCTTGGCTCATAAACCACTGAGAGAAATACTTGAATTGTTTTCCACCACGTTCTTGCTTGCTGAAAGTCTAAAAGGACCAGTGGATGCCTTTTGGAAATAGGAAGGCAGACGGAACCGTGTGTGAATACCACCAGTGCCACCTAGTGCTGGTCGGCCGGGAGAGCTGTGCTGGTCCCACGTAAACTCTGCTGCCTTCCACAACGACGCAACCTCGCCTCATTTTTCCACCTCACACAGGGCAGGATAGTGTTGCTCCTGTATCATCCTGCCTGCCGAAGTCTTAAGAAATGAAGGTAGTACCTTATAGATCTTCAGGAGCCTGCATTTTACACACTCCTGGGCTTATTTTGCCAGTACGTTAGCAGATTGGCAAATGTTTAAGTATCTGTCTGTATTTTCATGGAAACGCTTAGGGTTGGGATTGCCGGTGATTGCATATGTGAACAGCATCTGAGCAAGCCTGGGAAAGTGACTAGCTGCGTTTTAGCAGGAAGATCGACTGAATATAAAATGGCAACTAAAACCTTTCCTCTCTGCTCTGTTTTATATGCCCTCACCCTGTATTGTTGTTTTAATCTACTACATCCTTGTGCATGTTCTCTGGATAAATGTGGCTCTCTTATACTGACTTTGCAGCCTTGGGCTTGATCCTTCCCTTTTATTTGAGAAAATAAACAAACAGAATATTTGCTGCCAAATTTAGAGAGAAGGTCATGCATGCACAGTAAATCAGAAAGAACAGAAGTATTCATTTGTTGAGAGCTTTACATATGAGCTAGTGTCAAGGATTAACAGTCCCTGCCTATAAGAATTATTTAAGTTCAGTCAAATTCATGAGCACTGGGTTTATAAGTCGTCAGGATGTTGCTTTACTTTATTATTTCCTCTGTAGAAATATGTTTCTTTTTTTCACTGCTGTGTTCAGGCTTTATTTACTCCTGGGATGTGGGTACTGCAGCAAGGGAAGAAAGAGACCACTAAAAGGACCCTGTCTCACCGTGACTTCTCTTGCCCTTGCAATCATGCTGTGCTTCAATGCTCATTTCCAAGTTCTCCCCACATGGCTGCAACGAGGTGTGTGAAGGTTTGTATTTGCAGCCTGGCCATTCCCCCTGCCCATGCTAGACAGTAGTGCAGCAGAGTGGCAAAGCTTGGAACTTAGGAAGCCTAATGTTCTTCCCTGGCACTGGCTGCCCTGTGTAATTTATCCAGCCCCTGGTAGCACATTTACACTGCAAACAGAGTGTGCATACTACTGCACAAAAGAAAGGAACTGCTATTGGTGCCCTCAGATCAAAAGGGCCACGGCATCACCCTGCAGTGACGCAGGGCTTGGTATCCTGGATGCAAGACTATCTTAGTGAGGCTCTGTAGCTCTGGACACTTGGACTAGCATTCCTGAGCAGCATCACACTTATCTCATAGGCATGCCAAAGCATCTGATGCTAATGCTATGACCTCTAATAAGGTTCTTGAGAAAAGTAGTGAGCTGTCTTTTAAAAAAGAAAGCTATTTGGTCATTGCAGCACAAGGCTCAACGCAGGCTAATTCACCTGCTGCTCACTACTTAACTGAAATTCAAATGAGGCATCTTCAGAATTCAGCTCTACATGATTTAGCACAGAGATTTTTTAACTGTTCAATCTGAGAGTTCCTACATCACCATGTTGCTGCCTTTTACTTCTTATCTTCAAGAGTCTTCAAGTAAATACTTGGAAATGTTAGGCTCAACCTGACTTATTGAACTAGATGGTTCTTTAAAGGTCCTTTCCAAAGAAAATCATTACATGATTCTTAGTTCAGTGATCACAGAATCACGGACAGCGTAGGGCTGGAAGACACAACGTACAGGTTTGTAGCTGAAATGTTAAAGACTTCACCATTAATCCCTTCAGCCTCAGTTTCATGCATCTCTGAATTCCCAGTGTGCAAAAAGAAACACATCTACCTTTATCTCTGAGATGGAGAAAAGCATCTCTGGAAATCTTCCTTCAAAGCTTCCAGATTATTTTCTAGAGCTCCAAACAGCTCAACCAGCTCATGATTAGCTATTTGTGATTCAGTATCTTGCCAGTTTTCTATGTGTCAACTTGTAGAAACTTGGACCACTTTTAAACTCTTAGGTGAGTAGCTGGAGCGAAGACTTGAGACTGCCATCTAACTTGAAGTTCTCTTTGCCTGAAAGAAGTTTTGAGAGTGACCTCGGCATCTAAATTGAAGGCCTAGAGCTTAAAAAACTACCTGCCTCAAGAGCTAGGTTGTGGAGAGCTGGGAGCCCTCAAAGCAGGAGCCTGTTGTACTCCCCTGGAGAAGTCAAGAGATAAGCTACCTTCCTCGGGTCAGGGTGAGATCCCAACATGCCTTGTTTCTCCATGGTAATAGCCTGTACACCCTGTTGGCCAGCTGGTTTCTGTCCCACCCCCTACCTTCCCCATAAAAAGCCCGGCTTCTGCTGAAAGGCAGGGAGTCTTGGTAGCTTTACAGGGTGCCGGGACAATAAAGGCTCCCTCTGCGGAACAGCCATGCGAGGCTCCCGTCTCTCTGTCCCCGTGTTTGCCTTGGGCGGTTTCACAAGGAGCTGAATTCACAAAGAGCTGAAATCACAGAGAGCTGAAATCACTTGTAGCTGAGAAGTTGCTGCACTTGCTGGAGTCGCCTGTCGCCCAGGGAGATCTGCCAGCACCCCTGGAAGAGCTGTTCTCTGCGGGACGCTCTCCCTCCAGGAAGGTCGCGTTGTGCCAGTGCTGAGCTGCACCGGACCCCCTGCGACACTAGGTAGTTTCTGAAGTACCTTTGGACATACAACTTCTAGGCATCTCTGCCTCAGATGCTATAGCCTGGGAGTGTTGTGAGGATAAATGTTAGATATCAGTGCTCAAATCCTACAGTAAAGAGGGAAATATCTTTATCTGCCTTAATGTATTCATTTTATCAGGGCTTTGATAAGTCCCGTGTAGCCAGGAACAACGCTGTGTGGTGTGTGCAGGTCACTGAAGCTCGGAGGGTTTGCAGAATGAGCAAGTAAGAGCCTTTTTATTACACAGGTCTCAGCACCACTGAATGCAGGAGATAAATTGCTACATAATCCATCACTTTTCTGATTGTTCTGCCCAAGGGCAGCCTGTTTTTGTTTGAAAGGAAAGGTCCTTACCTTGGATCTCCAGTAAAGAGATTGGTGACCATGTAGAGCTAAGAGTTAGTGGGAATTGTTTGCTAAACTATATTTAACCCTCTAAGGAAATTCTCAGGTAGTTTCTTAGGCAACACTTTCTCTGTCCAAACTACTCTCTGTTTCTGTAGTGCTCTACACATGGACACATTCCTATATGATGTTGCTGATTTACAGCATGTGCCGTATGCCTCTTCCGACCAGCTTCTGCACGATCCCATCACTGTCATCTCATCCTGTTTTCCAATACCACCACCTTTTGGGTATGAAACACCTTACAACTCTTATCCTTTTGACTTTATCTAGTTCGCACACTGCTGGTCTTCTTCTTAAGCCATGTGTCTCTGATTGTTAATGCCAGGTGTGTGAATGAATGGATCGCTCAGCAGTACAATTTTTGATCCAGATTCAGTGTTGAATTTCTGTCACGTTGCTGCTAAATTAGCAAGGGCTTACGTGCGCTTTAAGATTTATGCCAGCTTTATGCTGGCTGTGGAAGGACAGACGATTCCTAATCTGAATAAAGTTAAGCAGGTGAGGACAACAGGTGACATTTGACGTGTCATAGAGCTTGTTGGTGTAAAATTAACCCACCAGAGCAATTTCTTAAAGTAATGTGAGTAGGCAAATTCATTTCTTGACATATCAAAGTTATTGACACAAAGCATTTCAGATGTGGTACAGGATGCCCTAACGCTGCGTGTGCTGCCTACGTTATGGTCTTAACATAATACCTTTCACAAAAAGCCTTGTTTCCATTGTCATTCTAGAAACTTGCTATTGAAATTAAGTGTTTTTCCAAGTGTTTAAAACAAACAAACAAACAAATAAAACAAAAAGCCCCACCAAAATTTACTGACCAGTAAACCAGTATTCTTCTCTCAGGTGTGGACAGTGATTATTGCTCTCCCTGATGCAAAGTTTTGTGATGGTGTCTTTGTATCTTTTTCTTCATTCATTATATGAGGGGTTTTAACTTTCTACTGCTTGATATTTAGAATGAATCAAATGATACTTTGAAGCAGCAGACAAAAGTCAGATTTTAATGTTCTTTTAAATCAATATTTTTAAAGAGTACTAGAATAAATTTTTTTTATGGCACTATTAGTCTTGCATAGCATTGAAGTTCTAATTTATATGATAATAACAACAAGGGAAAACATCTTTCAACAAATGATAATGCATCTCCCCATCACACTTTGGCATTTCTATCAAGAGTTGGAACCACAGAGGTCTGAAAATGAAAGATGCCAAGGACCAGCACCTCAAAATAGACCCAGTTTTGGACTGAGAAAAGGATGATCAGAATCAATTTTTATTGGCTAGATTAATAAAGTTACTTGGCAGAAGTCTAAGCCTATAGGTGGGTGCCAGTGAAAAGAAACACTACATGTCTGAGCAAGCAATTCCTGAGGCTTGTTGAATGTTGCAATATCCTTCTCTCAAGAGCCTCTACATTGCTTTGCTTCTTCTCCCCTGGACTATCCCCTGGCTCACAGCAGATATTATTGCATTTCCAAAAACAGACCCAGAATTTCCTGGGCCCATTCCCTCTTTCATTCAGCACACAGCTCTGGTTTAACAACTCCTAAGTTAAAACAGACAAGAGCTTTTGGCTGAAATCCTGACCTGCTGAAAGAGACAACTGTCAAACGGTTGCCCTGATGACTATTTAAGCAAGACCTACATCATTAAACTACTCTTAAATTTCTTTTTTTCAAAGGAGCCTAAATTCAGACATCTGGTCTTTCAAGGAAATTCTGGTGAAGGCTCTGTTCTCACATGAATCTAGAATCACAGATGTAGAAAGCTTGAAAGGCCCCTGAGAAATAATCTCCATACTTCCGCAGAGAGTCAGGATCCTGGTATGCCATGACCTTCTCTCACAAGATGTTTGTCTTGTTGATTTATCAAAAGGATTCAGTAAAAACTGTTTTGCATCTTCTTCTGGTAGACAGTTCCTGCCTGTCACTCACCTTCCAAGAGTTCCTCTTAAGTCTCACTTAGCTCTTCTTTGGTGGAAGATAAACTGCATTGTTCCGGTCTTTTACTGTAGACGGCCATTTATGAACTGAAATATATATCTGCCTTACAAATGGCTCTCTGGGTTTTGTATATCTTGAATGTGTCAATGTGTATGATTTTATTAAATGATTGATTTTTTGCAACAGCATCACATATTTATTTTGCAGTTCATAACATTCAAGTTCCCTTTAAGCAGCATGATTAATTACTCCAAGCTTTTGTTCAAGCATTTGGTTTCCCTTTCCTGAATGCAGTGTTCTCTTCGAGTATCTATGGTGTTTGTCTTGCTGATTTCAGATATTTTTTCACTGTATGAAAATGGCTTTGCATTCCAGTCCTCTCATCCCTCTAGACTGATGCCTTCCACAAACACTGTTCTTTTTTCTATGAGAATAATGTATAGGGCCAAATTTGGGATATTATTTGCAACAATCACCCTAGAAAGGTCACCCCTAGTCTGCCTCACTTTTACAACCTAGGAGGGCACTTCTGAGGGTTGTTTTTCTTGTGGTTGTTGGTTTTTTTCTCAGAATCACCCATCCACACTAAGACCATGTATTCCTCGTGTGTTTATAGTAATGGCATACTGGACAGTGTCAGAAATCCTACTGACATTAAGATTCATGTGTCACACTTTTTTCCTAAGCTGTTTGGCCAGATATTCTGGTAAAGTAACATAAAACAAACAGAAAAACAGTAAAAGTCAGGGTTTTCACAAAATTTGCTTTAGACCCCTCAATTTGAATGTTTCTCAGACCTTTACAGAATTTAGATTTTTAAGCAAGTGTTTAGACATTTGTTTCAGAATTCTTCTAAAAAACCAAAGGTGTTCTGATTGTTGTGTAGTTTTCTTAGCCTAAGTTTTCGATTCCCTCCTTCAGTCCCTCAGGATCCCTCCACCCTGCATCAGTTTTTGATGCTGACTGTTTTAAGACTCTTCTTTAAATATTGGTGGATTTCATCACACATCCCTCATGCAAGTACATCTAATTCATCTAAATGTTCCTCACCTTTTACCTGAAGATGAAATAGAAGGCAATATCAACCCAGCCTTCTTCAGAGTAGCTATTGGTTGCTTTCTTTCCCATCAGGCATGGGTTTGCATTCTCCTTTACCTCGCTGTGCTTTTTCCTTCTTATTTAATTCTGTCTTTTGCTCACTTTCTCTTGTGCAGCACTCTTTTTTTTTTAATTTTAATTGTAGATTTTCATGCTTGGGCTGTTTTCTTTATAGTCATCTGCAGCTGTATATCTTGTTTCTGGTTTTTTTGTAATGTCTTATTGATATCCAGATCTGTAATGATCTCCTTCTGATAACAGTTGTAATATTCTCTTACAGTGCTTCTTATCTTCCATCTGTACTGGGATACTTCATCACTGTGTCTTTAATAAAGTCTCTGTCAGTAGTGCCAGCTCTCAAACAATACACCTTTATCTCTTGGATTATATTCCTAACTTCCTACAATCTTCCTGATGGTTTTTGAACTTAGTTTTAAGTCCATTGGTCCTTACGTTCTTCATTTCATACCATCCTTTACTCAGCAGTTGTCTTTTGTGATACTTTACAAATGTTCAGATTTCCAGCTAGTTGTCTCCAGTATGAATGAGGAGAGAAATAAGATAACCATTTCTCCCAGTACTATATTTCCTCAAATTGTGTTGTTTCCATTTAACTTTTAGCTTGACTAGACCCCAAAAGCCATTTAGGCCTAATGATTAAGCTAACCTGGCATAAGTGGTCTTTTTGACAATTGCATATATGTTCAACCCCCAGTTTCCCCAGTGCAGCAGGGAAATGTGTTCAGCAAAGCTTCAACTCTACACTTGATGTAGGGCAGTGGCACCAAGGTTGCTGCTGCCCTTCTCTGTGAAGCACTGCTGTGCACTCCGCTGTTAGGTAATTTGGGAACTAGGGCATCATCAAATGCTGAAGTTGTTTGATGAACTACTGTTGGCATTTGCAGAGGTGGGTGGCACTAAATGCTCTGGTTGTCAGAAAAGAAAATTGACTAATTGAAGATATATGTATGTGTATATAAACGTGCATCCCAGCAAAGTTATAGATTGTTCTTGCTTTACAAGATCATCCTAGAAAATAGCTTGTGTTAACTTCTGCTTACCTGTTCTTACCAGTGCCGAGGTTTGTATGTTTTATTCTATTCCCAAATACAGATTAATGAACTCTCTGTTTCCAACAAAAAATCTGTAATAGGCTGCGGCTGGGAAATACCCCTCCCTTTCTTTTTTTCCTTCTTCAGAACTTCTTGCAGCTCTGACTTCTCTCCCATATGAACTTAAGAGCAAGCCTGTATCATTTCCACACGTTTTGAAGCCCTTTCTTCCTCTTTTCTTGTTTGTCATTCATGGGCATGCTCAGTATTAACCTGCCAGTCCTACAGATTGCCCTGGCATGTTCCTTAGTCCTGACAGTTTCATCTGTGTACTAAGATTCCAAATTCTTCCTATTTTATTAACCACATTCCTAAAATCTGGGAATAGATGGATCAACAGTCCAGCTTTTTGCTCTCCCTGGTTTCTCTTGTCTTGTCAGCATCAGCTATCCACCTACAAGGATGATGATTTTCTCCTTTGTGTTGAGTCTTCCCATCAGTCCCCTTTTGCAGGATGCTGGTTCATGTTCAGTTAGGCCAGTGAACAATACCACTCAAGCATCCTTTATCCTATTGTCCTCAGGATCCAGGCTTTGGAAATCCACTCTGTGAACTCAGTGTTGTGCCCCAATATGTAACAATAGATGAGATTAAAGCAGCCCTGCAAATCCAACAGGGAAATGTGCTGTCCCAAGCACACTCTATGCTTGTTTGCCATTTACACTGATAATTAAAAGCTAATGATATCTGAATGTCTGCCAAGAAACAAACTCCCTTGGTTGAATGGGTGAGAAGAATTTTGCAAGGCAAGATTAAATCATGCTCCCTTCTCTGCTGGGATCTGAGTGTCAACCTTTTGTTTGTGAACTGAGAAATTAATTGCTCCACAATGGAATCAGACTTTACATTAGTGAAAGATTGTGTTGTCACTTCACTTTCAGTGGCTCAGCTGGCAGAATTATGTCCTTGATTACCTAGACAACAATTACCCTTCATCATTCTATCCTTCCTCACCAATTACATTTTTCATTCTCACAGAGCATCCTATCCCTAATTTTAAAACTTTAATGATTTTCATCTGTCATCAGAGAGAACTGAAGTCTTCATCTCCAAATAGGCCTTGGGAGCCCATGTGTGATGTCCAGTATTTTCCTGGGGACTGTGAGTTTCCGGGCCAGGGGCAACTCTTCCCTTAAAACTTGACAGAAACCACTGAGTTTATGGCAAAGGGAACCATCTCAATTTTGGTTACTCTTCCCTAGCACACTATTTCAGTCAGCTTTGGAGAATAGAGATCATCTAAACTGTCAGCTGAATAGAATCTAAAGCTGCAAAACTAGTACAATAAAATGTCCACTTTATCCATGTATAAAATTATCTTTATTCTGTTTGTTGGTATTCTGTTTGTTGCTCTAATACTACCAAAGATTGGCACTCTTCTGAGAAAAAATTCTTATTAACTTCTACATTTTTAAAGGAGTGGATTCCGATTAAGTAATGAATTTAACCAAGTACTATACTAACTTCTCTGCACCCTTTTGGACACAGAGCATATGGACTTTTCATGGATAGAAGAGAGGTTCATATGGGTAACAAACGACTTACAATTCTGTTCATAAGGACCACTGTGAGCAAAGAACAAGCTCACAGAGACATCTCTCTGTTATGGCACTTCTTGAAACATCAGCACTGTAACACAGTGCATGATCTGGCTCTCTTTAATCTCCATTATAACCTGGAAATTTTAGTTGCAACCTGTCTAATATTATCAGAGAGCAAACACACTTTCATGTGTAGAAGAATTCGGAAATCAAAAGAACTTGCAGTAATTTGCTTTAATTTTAAAAGATTTAAATTAAGTCCCTATTCCTGAGATGTTCCTTAGCTGGTAACAAGTTTCAGGAGCTTCGAAGTACAAATCCTGAGGTGCTAGATAGCCACTGCTAAAATCAGGTAGCCCTCTGAAAGGGCTAAACTTGTTACACTAGTCTGAAAAGCAAGAAGAATCTTGCCAATTTGTCTAATGCTTTTAACTTTTACCAGGTAAATTTTGTGGTTTATGGTACAATTACAGGAAAGTGTCAATATTTATATAATTGAATAAGATTTATGATGTTCCTTTTGCATTGAAGCAGCATATAAATCTGTTCCTCTGTTCAGACAGCTAATATATTAAAACTGTTGAGCAAAGCCAGGCCTACTGCTCCATTTTGGTAGAGATCACATCCCCCTATTAAAAATGAGATTTACCAGTATTTACAAATGCCTTTCTGTTCAGCAGTAAGCTTTATACACAGATTATTGCTCTGACTTTTAAGTCCAGAAGCTAGGCCTGTTCTGCTTAACTTTGCATAAAAAAATGCTATCAAAAGGCTTTCTGGATTAAAGGTTATATTACTTGAGTCTGGCTTCTGTCCTGATGCCCTCATCAATTCACTCTCATATTCTTCTGTCAGTACTCCTTTGTACTGAACCCATGCTGATAATTTCCATTTTAATGAGCCAATGTCTCCATTTCTTTATAAGAAGATTCCCAAATCTCTCTTTGGGAGAAGAAATAGGGTAGCAAATCTCTCAAATTAGATACTTTACCATCAGATTGTTTCTAAGTCATCCCATTGCCTCTCTTTTCATGATAGATAATGGAAAGAGACACACAAGTATGCAATGTAGGTGACTAAATATTTAAGGAGAAGGAGTTACTTCTTTCTGTCATACCCTCATGTCTGTGAGTGATTTTTATGTGGGCACTTTTGGAAAGGCTTGGAGATTTGAAAGCGGGATGGTTTGAGACCCCTGATAAAACAGCAAATACCTAACTTTTGCTCCCAGTAATGATCTAATATGAACACACTGTTAGGCTCAGCATTAATATATTTATCACTCACAGGGCAGTCACAGAGTCTTGTCAGGTCAGGCACTTGTCACATGGGAAAGTGTCAGTGTCCAGAGTTCCTTAAAATGGGATGACCTTGATCTTGCAGAGCTGACATTTCCTCCTTTGCTTCTCCTATTATCTTTTTTATCTTGACATGTCTCATGGTTTGTTTTTTTTTTTCAAAATCTCTAATGCTTTGACTTCTTTGATTTAAACTTACTCATATTGACTTTGTCTCATTTCTTCATCTTTTACTCATTTCTGCTTTTTCCCCTTGCATGGCTTATGGCCTATGAGCTGTCTCCATTAAGAACATAGAGGGTAGGATAGCTTTGGCTCACAGTTAAAATTCTTTTGACAGAAATAGGCCCTAGATCACAACATCCTAAAATATGTCTACGTATTGGCTGATATGGAATGGCAAGTGATGGAAAAGTAGTCCTGTGTCTTCTGCAGCCAGAGCCTGGAAAAAGAGGGATTTAGTTACAAAAAGGTAACCTTAGGGAGATGGATCCTCCTGAAATACAAGCTCAGTTTGTCAAATCTATTAACCTGACAAAAGAGATGGGATATAGTCAGTACAAATAGCTCGAATTGGTGACGTGAAAGTGAAAAGGAGAAAACAAAACTTTGAAATTTTTGGATTGAAGCTGACTTTAAAATGCAAATCCTCATGAATATCTGGTACTAAGACCAGGGTACCCATTTTGTATTCTTTGTGTATTGCAATTATAGTTGTATACCATAGTGGATCTCTCTAGAAATCCCAGAAAACATCTGAGGTTCTCTTGCCTATTCTCTTCTCTGTTATTTTGGCCAGTTAAGACAGTCCTGCAGTCTCCTAAGGGGCAGTGCAACATTTCCCAAGTGTCTGAGGTGTTCCAAACTTCCTGTTGTCTGGCCCTGCATATATTATTATGCACTTCAGTCACAGAAACACTACCAGCAAAGCTGCATGTGTTAAATGGTTTTCTACAGGTACAGTGTATTTAGAAAACAAAAACTTTGGACTGTGTGTTAAAAACAAAATTCAGTGACAGCAGAACAGAGTTGAAGATCTTAAATTGCCATTTTCTATTAAATAATCACATATTTCATTGCTCTGTTTAGCTTTCTAAATTGCACATTTTGTTTTGGATTTGATGAAATTGATATACTGCCTATTAGTTATGAATTCAAAAACAGTCAGCACATTTTAAGTGAATGTGCTGATTAAATAGGAAAGAATAACTGGGTCCTCCTACACAGACCACAAAACAGAAACTTTTTTTGCAATGAAGGCCCATTCAATGAAGCTTCCCACAAACCATCTATGTGAATCCCCTGCATAGATGAATATTATGGTTCTTAGATCAGAAGGGGATGTGTGGGGTGACTATAAAAACTTCAAGTTGTTAAAGTTGGAAACTTATCTGCCATTGTCTTATTTTGGTCTGTCTTTTCCACAGTTTTCATTCTATATATATACCTTAAAAAAACCCGAAAAACCCCACCACCACTGAAATGTCCCCTCATTTTCTTGCTTCACTCATCTTTTTTTAGGGACATGTCAAGAGATTGGCAGCTTTCCACAAAAAGCTCTTCTAGCTTCTGCTGCTGCAAAATTTCTGATTCTGATGCATAACAATTTTGTAACAAAAAAACCTCAAAATATAATTTAAATGTACTGTTCAAGTATTTCCAACAATTTATAGAAACTCAGTACAGTTTCCAGTGTGAGAACCAAAAAAATGCATTCATACTTGTTCCTCCCAAGGGAAGAAAAACCTGGACTTACTTTAAAAATTGATGGAAGATGGATGCTTCAGCTCCGTTGCAGATCAGCAGGAACAAAGGCCCATTTCCCTTCAGCACTCTTGGCCTGCATGAAAACCCCAGTGTGCACAGAAATCGCCTCTAAGAGACTGCTCAGGGATAACACTATTGAAGGTGAGGAGGCATTCCTGTCTATGATCTGTCTCCATATAAAGTAATGAGAGGCTTGAAATCTGTCCCTCAGCTCTGCTAATCTTGCAAGGATCAATTTGTTCGGATGTAAATGGCTGCTGTTCATCGGCTGTTTAATACTGAAGTCCCACAGTCCCTCTCATTAATAAGGACGCTCAAGGAAACCTGCTGTGCTTTTATTTGTACATCTTCATCTTCTTACTCATTATAAGTAACAGTTTTACTGAGTGTTTCAATGCCTAATCATGTCGTTGTGGTTTTTTTCCCTTTCCAATCCATAGTTGTGGTTTAATATACCATTACAATTTAAAGCCCCTGTAAAGAAAAAGTGGTTCTTATCTTCTGCAGAAATGACTTTCATTAAGCGTGTTCCGGCAGTGTATGGGAGCGTGGAGGTACTCAAGGAAAAGCTGTAAATTGTTGTGCTGTTAACTGCAAGCACACTAGAAGGCACAGAAGCCTCAACAGCTTCAGGAATAATGAGTCAAAATGGTGGTTTTTTGCATTAAAGCTGATTGCAAATAAAGGCAGCAGTGTTTTCAGACTGGCAGTTGACTCCTGCTAGGCTTTGATCAGAGCATGCAGTCTCAGGGACAACAAGGAGAGCACATCCCAAAGACAGAAAGACCCATGCACCGTGACACCGTACACCTAGCAGATTGCAGCCTGATTTCCTAGGGATATTGTGTCATTTGTCACCTTCTGTTCCAAGCCAGTTACTGTGGTGTGGAGATCTTGGCTGACTTATGCTCTTAGAGAAAAAAGTCAACAGACTTATGTTTACTCTCAGCTGTGATGTTCCATTTTCAAATTCAGCAGCAATGGAGTGACTGCAGAAGCAGTACAGATGAGGAAGATACTAGATGCTACGGTGAACAGCCAGTGTGGTTCCCATCCAGCAAAACCCATGTGCTCTTTTACTTTCCTGTTTTTCTTTCTGCACAATCGTCCTAAATAGGTGAGCAGTCCTCTCTGCACAAGATCCAACAGAGTTCACTGTTAGAAAATCAAAGTGCTATTCAAACTAAATGTACTGAATTCTCTTCATTGCTTTCTCTTCTGATGCCACTTCTGTGGAAATTACAGTGAGAGAATCATCATTTAGTTACTTTAATAGTACACAATATGATACTCTTAGTCATAAAATGCACAGACACGGGAATATAAACCAAGACAGAATCCAGTTTATTGGATTCTTTGTAGCTTTAAGCTTGTCTTTGGAGATTCAGCTATAATACTTAATTCTGGGCCCTTCTTACTTCACATGAAACAGTGACTTCCTAAGCAGCCCAAGCATAACCAAGTCTGTAAGTTGACCAGGAAAATGCATGACTCATTGGTGAGTTGGTCACTTGTGACAGGCAAAATCCCTGCCAGAAGCCAAAGCAATAGTTAAATATCAAACAGAATATGAAAATAAAGCCATGAACACAGATAGAGAGGTGGTTACATCAACTCACATGGAGTGGAGTTTACAAGGCTCCATGACTAAACATCCTGAGAAGCACTGCACAAGATAATTAATCCCTGAGAATTTATTTTCTCTAAATTGTGTGTGAAAGCAGTTTTCTACTTCCAAAAAGTGTTGAAGACTACATGAAGACTACCAGCTAGTCCTCTGATTAATCAAGTTGAAGGTAGCATAGGAGTGTGAAGCACTCTTACTGTTTAAGATGTAATAACCTGCAGCTTAAGGAATACACTCAGTGGGCTACAGAGAGATTGGATTCTCACCGAGGAATCCATCCAGGAGTTTCTGGTGCTAATATGTAGTGGCTGAGGAAGTGGCACAGATTCCTGGTGATCTCTGGCTTCACACCACAGGAGGCTGTGGACCATTACTTTCCAAATGTTAAGATGCATCATTTGAAAGTGACACATATCCAGACTCACTATTATTAGTTACAAGAAACAAATAAGACATAGGCACAATAGAGATAATTACATATTTCTTTCATAAATATATATTAGTAGCTATTCTATGTACTAGTGAATCAATTGATTTGGAGGAAAAAGTACCAAAAGTTTTGAACAATTTGAGTGACACTCCCCAACCAACGTGAGACATAAATTAGATGATGACCAGTTTTGACTAAATCCTCTTCTATGTGGTTTACCAGTTGTAAGCTCCACCTTCTACCTAACAGCACTGGGGGAATTTAATGTAGCTGTGTTGCCATGATTCTACCAAAAAAAAAGCTGCAGTCATTAGAGTTATTTTCAAGAAAAACTCCAGAGGTTAATAAGCATGCAATTGTTTTATACCCATGGGCCTATTACCTAACCTTTTTTGCAGAATTTATGCACAAAGCTCAGTGGGAGTTTTCTGAGAAGATTTGCATGTCTTGTTCCCATTAGAGTTAACAGGAGGTGTGCATATAAATGCTTTTTACATGACAGGAAATAACCTTTCTTTGAAGACTTTAATGAAAATTTCTTGTACACTCTTACTCTACTGCATTAAACCCAAAAGACAGTCCAGATATGTGTCCAATCCTTTATTTTTCTTATTAAAATCTTCAGCTCAGAAAACTGTCTTCCCATCTCCTTTGTTTTCTTCCTGTTATCACCTATTCTTCCCCTTCCACTTTCCTCTTTCATTACTGGATGGACAGCCTAAGAATCTCCTCCAATGTAGGAACAGTATTGCTTCGTTCACCTCAGCAGTGTTACTTTTCAAGCAGTGGGAAAAGCAAGGAAATACTCTGTTCAGCTTGGTTCTTAATGCAACAAGTAATAGAGTGGTGCAATTCCTTCCCAAAGAAAGCTTTTCTTACAAGATGGGTGATACAGGGTTTCAAGAGGAGAGAGGACAAGTACTTGTTAGAGAAACACTTCAAGAGTCACTAGATAGACAAATGCCATGAGGATCAGGAAATCCCTGAACTGAGCATAGCTGGTGGTTGGAACAGTACTTGGGAGAAATATTGCAAATTATTGACCTCTTCTTTTTCTCCTTTGGCTGTTTATGTAGGGTCATTTTTGGAGATAGGATACTGATCTGAAGCAATCTGTTTGGATTTTTTGATGATTTTATATGGTGTTGGACATTCCAGTATTAATCCATGTCTTTATATCACTGTAGGCTGGCCCTGCACTTGAGAAGTTTAGTAGTTTAAAATCTTTATGCCTGCAATACTGATGAGGAAGGGAAGGAACCACCTGACTATTTCTTCACCCAGTGCCCAGAGTGAGGTGTATCCTACTGAGGGGCTCAGTACAACATACCATACATAGCTCTCAGTAACTTTCCCTGGTTATTCTGGAGTTCAAAGGAAAAACAGACAGCACCAGGGTGACCCTAGTAAAGGAGGGGAGAGATAAACAGATTCTCTGAGGGATTTTGTAGATGAAGGGCAGCAGAATAGGAGCTGACACAGTGAAAGCAACTGTGAAATTAAGCTGTTAATGTGCATATGTGCTTTTGCTATTTGTCAGTGAGACTCAGCCCTGCAAACTGCTTCTGAGGAAGGAATACCCAAGGAAAATCAGACAGGAGATTGGTGGAAAGTATTGGTCTTCCTCTAATGGAGAGCTTTTCTCAGATCTCAGATAACATGCCTTGTCCAGTACCTTGCTGGCAATTCCTAAAGCAGCTGGCACAGCTGGAATATACCAGTTATAGATCCACTGAACTTCATCAAGTAAAGGCAATTTTTTCTGAAGGTTTTGATGAAGTGATCAATGCTAGGATTTCCATGATATCTCTTTGCAAAGGGAAGAGAAGTTTCAGCTATGGAGGAGAGATTTTTCCTAACTCAGTTCTCTCTGGGAATGGAACCACTGTTTTAACTCCTATTGCTGAACTATGGTGTGAGGTAGCTTTGTGAAGCTGAACAGATGTTTTGTAGCATCCTAAATATACCATATGTTGCAAAGCAGGGGATGTTTATTCTTAAATGAGTAATTTGCAGAGCAATTTTGAAACCTCTTGTGACAAATGATTCAGCTCTTCAGAGCTCCAGATCTGTGTATATCATCTAGAATATAGTACTTTAGTTCATATTTGGACTTTTTTAATGCAGTGTTGGTTGTTCACAGTTATTTGATTTAGTTAACTTCTGTATCACTTCACAGCACAGTGCATGAGTGCTAGAGAAAGGACTACAGGTTATGTCACTTAGAAATCCAGGGTAGCATAAGATTTGAGGATGTTTCTGTATGCTTGGTTACTTATAGTGGTCAATGAAAATAACCCAGGTTGACTGTAGATCTTAGAGTACATGTATCTTCCTCTTTCTCCCTGAAAACTCTCTCCATTCTTTTTCTTCAGAATAATATAAAAGAAACAGTTGCGTTGGATTTGTTGTTCCCTATAGAGTTGCAGAGGGAATGTGTGTCTCTTAAGGCAATCCTTAAAGTTATTCCAGCAATTGCAGCTTCCAAAGGATTGCTGCCTAAGAAAGGAGACAGTTTTAAATAAAAACAAAAAAACAAGCAAACAAGAAAATCCCCCCCCAAAAAAAAACCACAAAAAAGAAAAAACTACCAAAAAAAACCCTCCACCCAAACAATAAAAATGCCCCAACAAAACAAGACAAAACCCAACTTCTTTTTATGTCTTTGGATCCCAAAATGGATGTAAAATTCATTGCACCTGTAGTCAATTATCCATTCAAAACAATTGCTATTTCACAGTGATTAGCTGATTTGCCAATATGAAAGGCAGCTGGTTTTTCCATGGCCAAGTAGTAAAGCACAACAAAACCTTCTGAGCCCAGATTTTTCTCTTTTTAAAGCACACAGAGAAATAATCTTTCTACTTCAAAATAGGATGTCCTTCTAAAATAAAAATAGCATTATTTCAGGTTTAAATGGAAAGTTGTTAGTATTCCATTTGAAGCTTTTCTATGTGGACAGATGTTCTCAGTGGAGACTAATTGCTTAACTCTTTCTAATGGACATTATTAAAACATTTGGGACACTGTGTCTCTTGGTTCCTGGCTTCTGTAATTTTGTCAGTGCTGTCATGAAAACCCTTATCTGCCCTTGCTGTGCTTTTTAAACTTTTGGGATTTTTTCTCCCAGCTACCAAGGCTGAATATTTAGTTTTTGTAATATGCGGAACTGTTGGCCTTCTCTTGTGTACAGAGTTATAGAACAGTTTGAGTTGGAAGGGATCTTTTAAAGGTCATCTAGTTCAAAATCCCAGCAAAGAGCAGGGACATCTTCCACTAGACCAGGTTGCTCAGAGCCCTGTCCAACCTGACCTTGAATGTTACCAGGGAACAGGCATACACCACCTCTGTGGGCATCTTGTTCCAGTGTTTTAGCACCCTTACTTAAAAAAACCTTCATTCTTGTATGCAATTTAAATGGACCCTCCCTTAGTTTAAAATCACTACAGCAGGCCCTTGTTCTGTCACAACGGGCCCTGCCCAAAAGTTTGTCCCCATCTTTCTTACAGGCCCCTTTAAAGTACTGAATGGCCGTGATAAGGTCTTCTAGTAACTTTCTCTTCTCCAGGCTGAACAGTCCTAATTCTTCCCTCATAGAAGATGTGATCCATCCCTCTAATGATCTTTGTGGAAATCCTCTGGATTCATTCCAACAGGTTCATATTCTTCCTCTCTGGGGAGTTGGATGCAATTTTCCAGGTGGGGTCTCATAAGAGCGGAGCAAAGGGGCAGAATGCCCTCCCTTGTCCTGCAAGCCACACTGCTTTGGATGCAACCCAGGACAGAGCTAGCTTCATGGGCAGGCATTTTAGGCATCATAAAACACTTTTGTTGAAAAAACTGCAACTTTAAGGAAATAAAATGGTCCTATTTCTACCCTTAGCCATACTGATAAATAATGGAGTGAACTTCACTAAGTCAATAATATTAAACACAGAATATTAACACAGAATAATATAATATTAACACAGAATTAAAACAGATGAAAATCACTTACAAAGGAGAGCGTATAAAGGACAAGCTATAGCATTTAGATATTTACTTTTATTTTTAAGAGGTGTAGAGTAATTCACTACAGATAAGTGTTTGATGGAGTTACAGCTCATAAAAGTGGTTCTCCTTCATCTAATCCTTCTGGCTTCATTCTCTGCATGGCATCCACTCTTATTAAAGCTGAGCATTGAGGTTGTAAAGGATAGTTAATGGAGGGAAAGCAACTTCTCCCTCTGCTTGCTTTAACGTGTTGGTGCAATTGTAAGGGTGAATTGTACTTGTGATAGAGATTTCCAGGAATAGTTACTACTTTCCAGGCAAAAGTAGAGCTTTAATTTCTCCTGTTTCTTAAGAGTTTGATGATCATCAAATCAGACGAGCCTGTTATAATGCAAGATGGCAACTCCATGGGTACATCCTTGTGTGCTGTTGGAGCAGCACTCTGGATCTTGGGCTTGGAAGAAAAATAATTGTTGTCTGACACTTAGGGCTCAATTCAGTTACCTGAGCAGAGGCATTTTGTGCTTATGGTAATAAGGTATCAAAAAGATTCTTGGGTAGGACTAGCAGGATTGATTAATTAAAACAAAACCAAAAATCCCAAAGCCAACACATTGGACACCAATATCTTTCTGTAGCAGAAGCTAGAGATCAGTGGAGGTACCCTGGGGCATGAGCAGTGCATTGAATCAAGCCCATGATATTCTGAAATCTCGTAAATGCCTGAACAGTGAAACTGCAGTCAGCTGAGGAAAGATTGCAGCTGACCAAGCAGGCAAAAACAAGAGCTGATTTACCTCATGGTATTTTTCAGAACTGGTAATCAGTAGTGTATCTAGTTTTCTATTTGATTTAATTTGGTTGTATTTGATTGAATTCTTCACTGAGACTTTCTCTCCTATTGCTTCTGAAATTGAATCAAATAGATCACTGGTAGCAATGGATTAACTTCAAAGGCTTATAAAACTGAACTCAACTTGCAGGTTATTTGGACCCTTAACAGAGCTTTCAAAATTAGTGTGGTAGTCTTCCAAGGATATAATTAGAAAAGGTCCTTCAGAAGGAATGGATTTCCTTCTAGAAGAAAATATTCTAGGAGACCTAGAAAGAAATATTTTAAGAGGTCTTTTCTGTGTGACAATTTTGGGTTTTCCTTTGGAGAAATTAGAATTACAGTGACATTAAAGCATAATAACTTAAAAGGTAACTAAACCTTATTTAAAAAAATACCATGGATTGTGTTTCAAATTTGGCTTCCATTTAGTGCAATATGGCTATTCTTCTTAGAACAATTTCTCTCTCTATGCAAATCACGTAGTAAATCAGAGGGAATGTAAGAGGTAACCAACATTTTAATCTCAACATAGGAAGGTCAGTGAGAAGAAAACACTCCCTGTCATAGCAAGTACAGGGTCCTCAGCACTCAAACAGTTCAAACACCAGGAAGTCGCATGATCTAAACAGTAGAAATCTTTCATCAGTCCTGAGTCCTCACCACAAAAACTTAAAAGGATGCCTTGCTTTGCCTTTTTTCCTACTCAACCGCCTACTTGCTTGTTTCTCTGATCTACCTCTGAAAGAAGAGCTTGTTCGAAATCACTTTAATATATGACAAGAGAGCAGGAGATCTATATCTGAAGCATTATATTCAGTGGATGCATTTTCAGTCTCCTTATAAAGACAACAAAGGAAAAATTGCACAAAAAGTTTTACAGTCGTCATAAGACAAAGAGTTCCCACCTTTCATGTTCTTTACAAAACTGACAAGAACAATTTTAGTAACAAAAACCACTATGAGATAATAGATGCCACTTTCTTCTTTGAGATGTCCTTTCCACATTTCTACATAAAATTTGAACTACCGAACTTCTGCTGCATGGTTCAGTGTGAGTATTGTCAATCTCAAGGAGTCATAAACACAAATCAAGCTCAAAAATGGTGTTCAGTTAAAATGTGCACACATGTTTGCACTCATCCATACACTGCATTATAAGAGCAGTAAGTAGTGGGGACATAGGAGGAATTTACTTGGCCTTCTTGTTTCAGGACTTTTAGAATCTGCTCATTTCATAGGTTTAAGCTTTTCTCATCAACTGTGGAGGGTATAAATTTTGCTTTAAAAGAAAATCAAATAGATATTCTTATGTGATTTTAACCTTAAGACACAACCTCAATAGCATACAAATATCAAGAGCTGTATTAAAGTCATGAAGGCTTGTACCCTTATGTCCTCTGATCAAAGCCCGTGTCTGAATGTTGTGTACTCTTATAATTGCTGATAATGATTCAGTAAAACTGCTTTATGAGAAAAATAGGAGACAATAAAAATAAAGTGAATAATCTAGCAACATATTTTGTTACTTGGATGATGTTTGCAAACATATACATGTACAGACTGTCTATCTACATGTAGATGAGCATATGACATATAGATGTACACGAAATAGCAGTAAGGTGTCTTATATAGAAGAGGAATTTCCCTACTGAGGAGACGGAGTGTATATTTCCTGGATGCAACAATTTAATATATGGGTGTCTTAAGCAAGTGCTTCTTCATCTCTTGAGCAAGAGAAGGTAAAAGTGCCAAAAGACGTTGGTTAAGGAGGATGAAGGTGATCCTCTGAATGTGACCCTTTTGAAATACAGGAGACATTATTGCACAGAACAGCTCCATTCTTGACTTGTGATTGCAGAAGTTCTTGGATTCTACTAGAGTGAAATAAAAACCCTGCTTTGGAAAAAAACCAAACATATTTGTTCTTCTTTGTGTCAAATTTCGTCCATATTCACATGGCATTGGAAGTACTTAGTATTGGGATATCTATGACAACAGGGAAACACCTGTACCATTTTTGTTTGTATTCCCTTTCTTGTACCTTTTAGGAAACAGAAGAGGATGTTTTGCCTGCATGAGCATCTTGGGAAGCTATTCTGTGGATGACTTTCTCCAATGGCAACTCTGTCCCTGATACTCAAAGCAATTGCAGGACAAAATACTGGCTCCAATCATCCTCTCTTCTTGTAGATTACATTTTCTTACTACAATAAGTGAACTTTGACCTCTTATCCATTTAAAATGCAGCTGCTGGGTTCTTCTCTTTTGCCTGTTGCTCTAATTCTCTGAGCATTTTCTTTTTTTTCTTTTTTTTTCTTTTTTTTCCCCTCCTCTTCCCATTTCACTTGGTGCTCTACCTTATTCTGTTCCTCACTACACAGTCTGTCTTACACTGAAGGTCGTTCACAGCATTCTCTCCCTCCCTCATTGTCTAGTCAAGTCTCTTATCTCGGAACATTAATTTAGCTTGACTACAGTGAGAAAGTAATAAAAAATAATTGGCTATTTGCAATACTCCTAATCAAGGTTGTATTCAAGTGTCTTTCTCTTTAGAGCTATAAGGTAATAAACCCAAGTTGTTTTCTGTGAAATGTATTGAAATCCATTTAATCCATCGCTAGATATATATTATACAAAAATGCAGTTAAAATGTGGAAATGCTAAACTTGAACTACTCCAGAGATACTAGGATGCCCACCTACTAAAGACAAGTTCCAATTTAGTTGCTTCTATCACAGCAGAGTTGTCAGAGATCAGCATTTGTGAGTAACATGGGCATTTAACAATATGAATCATAATACTCCTGTTTATATGGGAGTCGTGACTACTGTGAAACATCTACATTTAATTTCCTGCATTTGTAATCATTTAAATTGTGATCAAAACACAGTAATAAGAATGAAATTCTGTTTAGATATTGTCTTTCTAGACAAAGACTTCGCTGTCCTTCCAGAGCTACATGGTCACTTCTCACACTTTCCTTCACATGAAATAAGACTCTGAAATGCTTTTCTGGATGTTGGTCTTCCTTTTTCCCAGAAGCCTGGCATTCACCTTTGAGTAGAAAAATGTACCCAACTTCTTTCTTATCCTAAATAAATACACGAATTTCAATGAGGTTTGAGCCAATCTATAACAGAAACATATTGCCAATGCTACACCATTATTACATAGCTACAATATTTTGCAGTCCTAAAAATTTAAGTGTAAAATAATTGACATTTTCTATTAATCATAAACTCAACGTTACAACTACAGACTCACATAACTTTATCCCTTCCTTGCCTTGCACCACCCTTTAGTAGCTTGGAGATTTCTCAGTGCACAGCAGTTATATAGAAGGGATTACTTTGCAATTTCAGTCGTATCTAAGTCATCTCTGAAAAAAAAAATATCACATTTTAAGAAATTGGGAACTATTTTACTCTCCTATAAATCAAAACAGGTGATGAGATTTTAGTCTATTTCACTGAAAAAAACAATCATTCTAGGACTGAGACCTAGTATGGGGAATTCATCTGGAAATAGTGTTTTCAGAAAGGTAAAGCAAAATGAAATGTAGAAAGAAGCTTTGAAATAACCTTATCTCAGAACACAGCAAATGAGTGTCTTCCTGAGTCCTCTTTGAGCTGTAGTTCTGTTTATGAAGAATGCCGCAAGTGGTAACTTTACCTTTGGCCTTGTGTTGTTCCCAGTGCACTGTTGTCGACTTCTCAGAAGTTTAATGCAATTATTGTTTAATGTCAGAATCAAGCCTCCTGTTCACTTCATTGGTAGCAGCCAATGGCTCTTTGATGAGGTAATTTCATGAATTTTGTTATGCTGAGGAAGAGCCAGGCTCTGCAAATCTTCCTTACTGGCACATATAAGTTTCTTGCTGAGTTCATTAATATGTGCTATTAAATAAGTGAGAAAGTAATATCATTTGGTCCCGTGGTTGAAGCAAAGTCGTTCTCAACATGACAACCAGTCGAGAAAATTTAATAACACTGTGTGAAAGTATAGATTCTGAGATTAGGCTAAATGAATGGACTTCAGCACAACATGGTTGGCTTTACAGACTGATTTTGTGCTGCGATATAACCATGATAAGATAATGAATTCTCCTTATTCATTTTAGGATTAACCAATTCTGGTCTGACATCTTGAGAAACATTGCCACCCTGAGAGTTACCAAGCCCGTTTTGTCCCTTGCAGGAACAATACTGCAGGAAAAGAGGTACACATAGAGCTATGCCCAAGTAATCACAGGCACAGCAGATGGATCTTGAGCTGTCTTTTCTGCCGTAGATCCATTGTAGAATCATAGAATCATTAAAGTTAGAAAAGACCCTTAAGATCATTGGGTCCAACAGTTAACCCAGTACTGCCAAGTCCACCACTAAACCATATCCCTAAGCACCACATCCATAGTTCTTTTAGATACCTCCAGGGATGATGACTCAACCATGTCCCTGAGCAGTTATTTCCAGTGCTTGACAACCCCTTCAGTGAAGAAATTTTTTCTTAATATCCAATCTAAACCTCCCCTGGCACAACTTGAAACAGGAGAATTTCCTAATGCTGCCACTGAAATCCTATTTGCACCATGTAATATTTTCCTTTTGGTTTAGGTATAAAGGATATGAAACTCAAGGCAATGAAAATAACATTTACAGGGTTGGTTGTTTTTTATAAACCCCAGGGAAATACCAGAATTCGAGAATACCAGAGTTAAGGCTTCCGTTCTTTTTATTTAAGCCATATTGTTAGTCATAAGAAAAATATGATGGCAACTTGCTATCTTTTGTAACTCTTGCTGTAACACCTACAGAGAACAATGTAAAGCAAGGATGCAGTGACATGCCTTAAATTAGATCTCACTTTAGCAAGCTTCAAGAGGATATTTTATAGTAGCACAATTTCAAAAAGCAATACATTCCCTGGACTTTTTTATAATAAATCGCAGTTTCCGGAGCTGGCAATTCCCAGTGTCCCCTTTGCTATTATTTTAGCAGCAGCACACCTTTGAATAAAATATATCCTCCCTGAGAGCACCTCAGATTCTTGTTGCAGTCTGGTCACAACCTGGGCTTGAAAGTACAGGCCCCTGGGTTACCCCAGGAAACACCACAGCCCAAGTGGTTGTTCTCAGCCACACCCTGCTGTCAACACACATCCTGTGCACTGGCACTGAAGTGGTCTTTATACAGCAAAGACAGAACAGATGAGCACAAAGTTTTCTCCAGTACAGTTTTGATACTGTGATGATGAACACTTTAAGATACTGCCTTAATGCAAACAATATTCGCGAACTATTACTGAGATGAGGAGGAAAACAAAAAAGCAGCCAAGATTCAAGATACATTATTCTGTTACATGGATTTTCCAACCTCTGTTTAGCAAAGGGTGAAAAGGGTAATGTAGCAGCACAAGCACCATATTTCCAAATGTCAGTCCTTTTGCTGAGTTTCACGTGAACATTCAGGCCCCAAAAGAGAGAAGGGTAACTTCTTGTTACTTTTTATTGGTGGGTGCAAATGGCTTAGATTCAGCAAGTTGTTTGAGCACACAATTGGCCATTGAATTAAATGGGACTTACCCACTTAAAGCTAAATGTGCCCTACAGGATGAACACTATAACACTGAGATATTAAAAATAAATTAGAGTGCAGCAGTACAAAAGTTGAGACCATCCACCATCTGAAGTACAGAAAGAATTGAGAAGCAAAGAAACAAATCCAGCCTATGATGTTTAATACCTTTAGGCATGATGAGATAATAAGTAAGTTATTGTTTTCTGAGCCATTAAAGGAATGCATAGGTTTTAAAGATGTTCTTATTTTTAGTGAAATTTTAGTTCTCACAGGAAATGCAGACAGACTCTTCCTATGGCTTGCAATGTGTTTGCTAGAAACAGCCATCTGCTTCTCCTGCTTTCTCCTAAGGGGAATAAATTCCTTACATCTGGCCTGTATAATAGGACTTAGTGCCAGATCCTAGACCCAATGAAGTTAAATGATGTCTTTCCCTTAGTCAGGAAAATATCAGGATTGTATTGCTTTTATAGCTAACATCTCCTGCTGCTTTTGCTGTTTCTTTTGTTTTGAGTCTTTTCCTATTCCAGATAATGGGCAGATGTTGCTGCCCATATATCCTTATTTCTAGATTAATGCACAGGAATTCTCTTGCCTGGCTCAGCATAGATGCTCAGTACTACCTATTTTCCAAAGAGCTTTTAAAAACTTTTAATTGTCTCAGTCTTAGAGACAAAACTGCTTAGAAAATCCAAAAATTTGACAACTAGGACCTTTCTAGTCTTTACAGCTCCTTTCTTATTTTCTACTCAGATACTTATTTCTAATTTCTTTAAGCTTTGTTAGGGTTTTTTTTGTTTTTTCTATTAATCTCATTCTCTGTGTTTTATCTACTGTTCAGCTCTAGTATCACAGAAATCTCCCACAGCAATTTATTCAACAAAGAGCTTAAATATTCTCTACTGAAGATTTAGATTTTACAGATAATTTCAGATGACACACAGGATAGAAATATTCTGTAGCGAGAGAGGTCCCTAGGATTTTCCTCTCTCCTGTAACACTTTCTGTGGGCAAGACCAGATATACATTTAAGTATAGCAGCAGATCTGAGGCATTGTTACATTTCTCCTTACTCTTATTATAGTAGTTAGTTAAAGATAGAAATGTGTGTCTGCCTTAATACAGGAAAAAATTAATTCTTATGTATCTAAGAAGATTTTATACCCATCCAGTACTGTTGTGTTGATTGCAGAACTAGGTGGGGAAATAAAATCAACCAAAAAGTTGCTGAAGCATAGCATAGTGCAGTATAAAGCTGTTGCCATGGAGAACAGTCTGTGAGCTTTTGTTATGCACCTACTTGTTCAAGAATTAGTGAGTTTGGTGAAAACTTTGTTGATTACAGATACATTTTCAATAAAAGAATGGATAGTAGTAGAGTGTGGAACAGCTTATACATGGTAGATAAATGAGGAAGCTGCCTAAAACCCAAAAAACTGAAAGGAGATATAGGAGAAGTTTATAATTTTGTAGATGTTGGGGAAAGGAGAAGGAGAGAATGACTGCTTACTCAAGGGAGAGCAAACAGAGAAAATCTTTCTCACAACATGTTCAGCCATCCTTAGTCTGACCACTTTCAACTGGGTTTATGTTCTTGAAAAAAGTTGATGCTGAAGTGTTAGGAGAAGCCTGAACTTGGATCTTCCCTGGTGCCGAACTGGTGCCTTGAATGGGACCCTGGGAAGGAGTCACCTGAGGCTCAGCTTTAAGCCAGGTGATCTAATAAAGCAGGTAGAAGATGATAATTCAAAGCATTATTGAAGATTTTAGATCTCCAATCTAGATTTAGATTTTGGTGAATTAGGAATGTGTAGCAAAGAAACTGATCCAAAGCACTTGAAATCAAAAACATATTTTTATAATATAACTGGCCTGTAAAATCGAGGTCAGAGTTCACAATGCAATGCAATGCAGTATTTCCTAATCCGTAAGGATCCTGAATCTAGTGTTAGGACTGGAAATTAATGTTGCCAGGGTATTGTATGGTATTGTTAGTACTTGTCACTATTTCTCCTTTTTTAAGACCTTCAGATAACTTAGTACATAATCAGTTCTCATTATCTAATGAAATCACTTGGAAATTGCTTATCGAATTCAGCAAATTCATCCTTAAATGCTTTGGTGATTCTTTTCAAAGAGACAGTGGTAATTTGTTGTCAGTCCAGATCTTATATAAATCTCTGAATACCCCTTGGGATTTTCATTCTGTTCTTCCAGATAATCTTCACTGCCATTATTAGCATTTAAATGGTAGTTTGCTTTGATGTAAACAGTAATAAGCATCATCCAAAGAACACTCATTACTACCTTTCTTCCTCAATGCACGAATGTAACAATAAAAGCTCCATACCACCTTTACTTGTGCATTTGCTGCCCTTGTTTTTCCTTTTAAATAGCAACTAATTACCTTTGTGATACATATTCAAGGAATATACATTTTTATGTTTGAGTTTCAAGACTAGTATGTAGATATTGACATTAAACACATATTTATGTGAGTTGCTGCCTCCTGCATGGAGATTTCTGTTTCTGATTTTAATAGTCTAACTAGAACTGGTAAAACTGCCAGTGTGCCTATTTGTTTACAAGATTGGTGTCAACTCTCATGCTCTGGTTTAGGATATCTACATAATTGCATGGAATGTGAAAGCAGATATCAGGGTGGGATCTGATGTGAAAATGTTTTTCACTACACCGTGCTAACGAAAGCACAGGATATGTTCCAAAATTGCTGCTCTCCTCCATTCAACTTCTCTTCATACTTTCTTTAATGTGTTCTTGAATTGAACCCAGTCCCTCCATCCTCTACACCAAAAGCACTGCCCTCTGCTTATTCAAATCTCATCTCAAGGTGCTTTGATTTTGAAGAGCTCTTAATAATCCTTAAGTAGGGAAAGTATGTTGAGAGTAGGGCATTCTACATTTTGTGGAGAGTGCTAACTAGTGAAAAAATTACCTGGTGTCATAGGCACAGGATGTCTTGCAGTAATGCTTACACCTTGACCTGTGTCTGGACTGTCACTCCTACTTTACCTTTGAGGATAAGCAGGATACCTTTTCCTCTGAAAGCATCAGTACGATAGCTGTTTCCAGAAAATTGGGCTTTTAAAATTCCCTGCTGTTCAGCCAGAAAGAGGAGCTTGCTATGACAATCAGCACTGCAGGGTGCAGCCAGCAGCAAGTCCCTCCAGCTCTGTAAGCTCCCTCAGAGATCCCTAGTGCCCATTTAGTGACCCATGTTCATCCCGGCCTGCCACCTCCTCTTCACCATATGTGTGAAGTGACAGATTTCTGCCTCACATGTCCTTCTGAAAGTATGGCACAGGGGTACACTCACTGCAAACACTGCTTAGGTGTTTCACATTTCCTAGTGTGAAACTCTTCCCTTGGGTGTGAGGCTCTGTGGGAGCTGGTAATCCAAGAAAGCAGGGTGGAAGGGTACCTTATCTCCCTGTTAACCTGCCCAGGCCTCCCTGGAACATTCACTTGTCCTTCTGCACTGCTCCTCTGGTCTTGCTTCACATGTCTGACACTATTATAGTTACGGTGGGAGACCCCTAACACAAGTTACTAACTTCATAAAATAAGTGTAGAAAAGTATTAGCAGTGGTCAGTTCTTTGATCCTTCTGTGGAGTGTCACCACAAACAAGAACACATTGTATGGATACACTTACATGTCTTGCTATCATTTCAAAGCACTCACTTCTCCCTCTGCACCTCACATTTTTATTTCAAGCACCTGCTTTTTGAAATAAACAAAAAAAGGCCTAAACTTTCCTTCCTACTGTTTGTTGGGAGGTTTTTTCTGCTTAACATATTTATCTTGGTATTTCCCTCCTTTCCAGCATTTGAGCCTTCCATACTGAAAAGGTCTTATAAGAAAACATTTTTATATAGGAAACATGTTGGTGACAATATTTAATGGATTTGAATAAACCAATGAGAGAAAACAGGCCAAAGTTTTAAAAAACTTTAAAATTTTTAAAATTTAAATTGCAAGAATTGCGCTTGAAAATAAACCAGGGGCACAAAGGCACAAGGGATATGAAAGTGTGATGAAGGCAGAGATCTTGGATTATATAAGAAAATAAAATTTCTTAAGCTAAAATGGCATTGCTTTCTGTTTTGAGTAATACATAACAGATATTTAGGGTCATAGAACCACAGAATATACTGACAAGGATCATCAAGCCCACAAATCCTGTCTTCATACAGGGCAACTGAAAAGTTAAGCCTGATATGCTCTATGAGCATTGTTCAAACACTTTTTGAACACTGATAGGCTTGGAGCCTTAACCACTTCCCTGGGGAGCTTGTTCCAGCTCTTGACCACCCCTCCCAGTGAAGAACTTTTTCCTAATATCCCTCTGAACTTCCCTTGATGCAACTCTAAGCCATTCCCTCATGTCCTATCCCTGGACACCAGAGAGAAGAGGTGGGCACTTCCCTCTCTGCTTGCCCACCTGAGGAAGTTGTAGGCAGCCAGGAGGTCACCCACTGGTCTCCTCTTTCTACACTGAGCAAATCTAGTGTCCTCTAGATATTAGGGCCGGGTTCACTTGTGCTGTAACTATTAGTTTCAAAAGCTCTCAACAAGGAAGCATTCGGCCCTTCATATTTGGTATTTTACTAACCAAAATACAGTTAAAATCTTGGGTTTTTTTAATTAAATGGATAAATAATATTAATACCATGAAAGAAAATTACATTTGTATAGCACTTCTCATTGACAAAGGATCTCAAAGGAATTTATTGATAGTCATAGAAATTTCTAATTAAGAGCTCTTCTTCTGATTATTTCTGCTTAAATGTGTGTCTTTTTAATCACCAGAATATCAGGCTAAAGTATATTAACTGTGTCATTCTCCAATCTACAGCCTTAAAAATGATGAACTAAATTTGTAACCTCCTACTGTGCTAGCTGAATCCTCACTGGAAGGAGTAATCCCACTGAATTCAATGAAACTACTCAAGAAATTGTTCAGTAGTGTATTAAAATACTGTGTAGCTTAGATCCATGCATGTCTGTGGCAATTCCATCTTTTTAAATTTGCTAAACCATAATTTAATCCAAACAGAACATTAGCTCATTTTTCATTTGGAACCTAAGAGTAAAATTAAATCCTGGAAAGGGGAAGATCCTGCTCAGGAACACACGTCACTCTCACCTTCTGTTAGTTGTTACTGGGCAGTGTTGGGAGTGGCAGAAGTGGTGCTTCTGACTTGCTGTGCAGAAACATGAATTGTTTGGCAGACTCACTTGTCCTCAAATAAGGAACCTCAAGCCTGCTGCACACTCTTATTACACAGCATCATCAGGTGTTACAATTTTTAATGTGCATATCTCTCATTTGTAGATGAAGATGCAGAAGGAGCTAGAGACTCAATTTGCTTAGGTGAAAGTTTCTTTTAGGGTTTCTGCACAGAAAGCATGGGAGAGGCAGTTCCACCAAGAATAAATGGATGAACAGGAGTCTTCCTTGCTCCCCATCAGCTGGAATAACTGCTTGTAAAAAAGAACTCTTAAAACCTAAATGGGGTGGAAAATTTGTCACTAGCTCATTAAAACTGAAGCAAGAAATGCTACTTCTGGCTTTAAGAAGTGTTTTTAAACAAAAATTCAAGTTTAACTTTGCAATTGAACATTCTGCATGTTTTAAGCTTTCTATATAAGGATTTCCAATGTGTTCAGAAACTAAATGCCACAAAGGCACTGTAGCAGAGAAGAACCAGACATTTATGGGCATTACTGTCACCTTTCAGAACTTTTAATCACATTTCTCATGGATCTGTCAGTTCTGCATTTTCAGATAGTATTTTCACTTTTACCTCATCCCAGACACTAGAGAGCTGTTATAGAGTCCCTCATCCACAGGGTCACCTTTGTAAGCAGATTGTGTTCTGACTTCAAACACCCTGATTTCCGTGCACCTGCCCTATGTACCATCCCTCCCAGAGCCAATTTAGTCTCTCATTCACAGAACTCATGTTTGCTAAATTCAGCAAAACTCTTCTGGTTTTGCAGTAAGAGCAGTATTTCATTCATTTTACAAGAGAAATTGCATGGAGTAGGAACAGATTTTACATTTATACTTTTCCATGTGTCCTACAAACCTAATCATTGTTAGGGATGTGCCTTGCTAATGACTACCAAAGGAACTGGCATTGCTGTGTGTAGGATGTTATGTTGAATCAAAATCAGAAAGAATATTTGTGTGAGGGTCCTTCCTGTGCTAAACATGGCAATGATAGGCTATCTCTCGATTATTGCAAAGGAGAAACTCTCATCCAAAGAAATAAAGGAGAGTGGGAGTGAAAGAAAAGCTGAAGGAAATTAGTATATTAAGAATTTTTATTAACTGAAGCAGTGACTGCCAAAACTCCTCCATCTGATTTTAGCTCATAATCAAATTGAAACATTAGGTCCTACCCTCTCCAAGTCCTGATTAGAGACGGCAAACCCCTTCCTTTGTTCATGTAAATTCCTCTTTTCTTCAAGTGCTGCTTCTGCACCCTTCTCTCTCCTGAGACAGGCTGCAGAAACTGGAAGTCCCTTTATGTCTTTAATATGCAGGTGAGGTGCTATATGGAGGCATCTAATTCCTTATGCAGCACTGAGAACAAGATGATTCATTCATTCTTAGCCTTCCTAGTTCTGCACAACCATCTGATCAAGGTGATATTCAAGGAGGATAGTTTTACAGTGTAACAATAATTTTTATGTAATTTTTTTCAAACATTTTGTATTTTAATGTTGATGCTAATTTTTTCAGGAGAAAGTACATGTGCTTTGAAAAATAAGGTGGTGAAGTGAATCATTCACCAAGTCTCCTTCTTCTCTCACACACATCAGAATACGTGTCAAAGTCTCCATGTCTGGCCACAAGTTTGATTTCTGGTGTCCTGTACACTAAGGTGTATATATAGGGGAAACTAATGACACACACTGCAGAGGCCCCTGAGCTAGTACCCAAAAAGCTGGCTCCAAAACTGGCCCCAAACCTCAACTGTTGGGTTTGTGCCTCCATTTGATGCTGCACCTGAACTAACTGCCTCTTGTGCAAGGCAGTGGTGCTAGAAGAAGACAGCTGTAACACTTATGGCTTTTATTTTAGCTTACTGCCACATTATGCTTCATAGATGTATTGGCTCTTATGGAGGTAGCTGCAGATATTGGTATCTAGTCCATCATGTTCCTGGATACACCCTAAAAGCTCAAAAAGGTGTTTCCCCCACAGAAAACTATAAGTTTTGCCACAGAGCTTATGGAAACCATAATCAGACCACCGAAGCTGAGAGATTCTTGTGGGGGAGCAGTATTTAATTACCTTTTTTTAAGCTTTAAGAATTTCTTAATGGAAAGCATGTTGGATGAGAGTGTCATAAAAAGGACTTTGTCTTTCAAGGAAAAGGCAGAGACAAATGAGCCAAAACGAAATGATAGATTACACAGGCAAGGACAAGAGGCATTTGCCTGGTGATGTAGAGGAATGGCACTAGGGAGCTGTGACCACTGGAATAAGACAAACTCAAGAGTTGGGGTTTTTCTTTTTAGAGGCATGAATGAATAAAAAATAATAAGTGGACTTGCACAAAAATCACAATAGGAGTGTCAGAAGTATACTGGGATGTCACAGTTCCGTAGTCTGCGCTTATTCCATTTTATTGTGTGAATTAAATCTACAGTCTGTTTTTTGGCAGTTGTAAACATTCATTGACATGCCAGTTTGGAGACCACCTATGTTGTTTTTATGCTGTCCAGGAGAAGTTTATGATGGAATTAACTCTCATGCAGTGAGTAGGGAAGAGATGCTGGGTTAAGTATATCATTTCACATGAGCTGTGCAGCTGCACAAAGCCTATACTGGTCAAGCATAATAGTTTTGATGGGCTTTTAAAAAGCAAAAGAGAGAAGGAAAGAAGTCAATGTTTTGAACTGGCAAAATATCTTCTTAAAAGCCTTTAAAGTATTTGTTTTATTTGGGTTGAATCAGTAGAAAAATAGATAAACAATTTGGGATTTTAGTACATTTTTTTCTCATTTCTACTTCTGATTAGGAATAGTTCATATTAACTGAGTGAGAAGTGTACAGCAGGCAGGATTTTGAGTTTTTTCACAATAAAGAATACCATAGGAATCATGAATCAAATGTAGAACTACAGTGAACTTGTACTCCAGAACATTCGCAATAACACAAGCCTGGAAACAAAATGTTCAGAGATTTTGAACCTGTATTAGTAAACCAGATATGTTTCTGGGTTGTTCCTGACACAGAATATTATAATAAAGGCCAGTTACAGAGGTTCAAGAATGTCAGTGGAATAGTTATGGACCAGATCAAAAATATTCTACAGCATCTGAACAGTGGTCAAGATGATTTTTAAAAATGCTTACTTTGTCTCTAAAAATCAAAAAATTCTATTTATGGTTTTAATTTTTATTTGTCACTGGTTAAAGGCCTTATTTCCTTTATTTTTTTTTCCTTTCTTAAACTACTTTCATCTTGTTTTACTTGATGGAATTACAATCCTTTTTACTCTGTACATTTTTCAGAAGATGCATGCATTTTCATACTAATAGCCTGTGCACTGCTAAATAATCCATTCCAGGCATAGCACAGTTAATCTTTCCCTGTTTCTGACAGAATTAATGGTAAGAACCATCTTGCTACAGTTGAGTATAAATTCCTATCTAGGAATATAATTACTGTCTGACAAGATATTAAGCAAATATTGAATATTGCACTGAGAATGAAGCCTTCTAAACAGTTTCTAAATTTACATAAACCATATTAATTTATTAATTTTCTGCTAAAAATACACCATGCCCATCTGTGTTCAGTATAAAATTTTTCAGTCTGGTAGCATCTTGGAAAGATCACAGTTGAAACTCAAAAAACCAACAAAAAAATCCAAGACCCACATCAGTCAACTGCAGCAAACTGGATAAGAGAGCAGGAGCTCTCCTTGCTGTTGTGGTCATTCCTGCCAGGCATCTGGCTTTTCAACCTGAGCCAGCAAGGAGGAGAAGCATGGAGGAACTTTAGAAAATATTTTAAAATCACCAGGGATTTCCAAGTCTGCAACAGACTTGTAACATTTTGGAGGGTGCCTCTTGTTTAACAGCAAGCCTGAGAGTAAGGTTTGCAAACATTTAGCATTCCTGTTGTGAATGCTGTATGTGACAAGGTCCTGAAAGGTGTTAAGCTCGTTTCCTCTCCAGGAAGAGGCATGCAAGCCATAGCACAGCAGGGAGAACAACACAAGCAGAACCTCTGAATATCTTGCTAGGATGTGGTTTTGCAGCTCTCAGTGGTGCTAGGGTATAGCAACAGGACTGTGTCCCTACAGCCCGTTTCAGAATTTAGGAGCAACTGGGCAGATGATCAAAAGACAAACTGAGTAGAGAAAATGCACTTAGGTGTCTTTTTATCCATATGTGCTGTAGTGTGTAAAGGTAAAGTGTGAAACAGGGACAGGAGATCATCTTAGTGGGCCGAAAATATCTCAGAGCTTCAGCCCTTCTTCCCTTGAAAATATTTCTTCATATGTCTTATGTCCTTGAAACAAACTTTAGAGCTACCTGAAAATGCCACGTGACAAGGAGTGGAGTTACTATCCTACCATTGATGGCTGAAGCCTGCTGGCCATCGAGAACCCACAGGAGACACTGCCAGACTAGCTTTCTTCTCATTCCTTTGAATGGAGGCTACCCTTGAAAGAGAAGGGACATCAGCCAAATCTGCTCTGCTTCAGTGGTTCACAGCTTCCCAGAGCCCACAGGCACTATTGGGAACAGAGCACCAGCTAGATCAGAGCTTCTTTGGGCTGTAAGCATTCAGCATACAGCAGCAGACTCAGGAGAGATTCAGCTTTGTTTAGGGCAATTCTTTGTGCCATAACATGGCACATGGCAGGAATGTCGTAGGGATTTCTCATACTGATGGATTCCCAACCTAGAGTTTCTGAAGTAATATCTACCCATCTCTGTCAGTAACCATTGTTTTAGATGAACCTTTGGGGATATGTAAGTATTTATTTTTTCATCTCAACTATATTCCTCTTGTTTCTGGGTCAGCTTCTAATTCTCTGCTTTCAGTTTCTAACTGATGCCTCTCCTGCATCTTTAATGTTTCCTCTGGCTACCTGAAGACCCCTGTTATTTTGAGACCAAATTTAATCATATTATTTGCCTGTAATCTGTCAGAGATATTTTCCTGTGTGTCAGAATGTATGCTAAATGACTTGTGGGTGTACTGGATACATTCTGCCAGAGTTTGATTGCATCTGATTGAGTTTAAAAAGCAGTTGAGAAGACTTTGTTCATTCTTATACTGCTAACAGTATGAAACTCATTCTCCAGCTGAAATCTGAATTACCTGTGTTAGTTTTTTCATGTATTAGTATGTTTGTATGCTTTAAAACCAATTGACAGGCTGGAGGATTAGGTTCAGGAGGTAAATTGCAGTTACTGATGATGCTCATAGAACCAAAACAATTCTGAGCTTTTAGAAAATATTTTCACTGGCTCTTTTATTTGCTTCCTTGAAGTTCTGGGAGAACAAGAAACCAATTAACCAAATAAAACCACCTCCTTATTACCGTAAACACTATGATCTGAAACTGCTTCTGAGAAAGACGAAGGAGACTAAGACATCCAACCTGGTATATGATCATTGTTTTTAGGGATTTGTAGGATGGAGTGAAGGAGTAGAGTCAATTCTGCAGAAGAGATACAGGCATTGAATGTCTTTTTAAGTTGATTCTTCTCCTTAAACAACTTCATTGATCTGAAAATCAACAGGCATCTGAAAAGCTTTTGTTCACACAAATGTGTGTTCCCTGTACTTGTCATTATATTTGACTTCTCCCTGGAGCTGTCTGGGGGAGGGGAAGGGGATCTGAGGAGGTTTTTTTTTGTTTGTGTGGCTTTTGGTTGGGTTTTTTGTGGTGTTGGTTGGGGGTTTTTGTGGTTATTTTTTCATTATACACTGAAGCATAGAGTATTTTGGAGCCCTTTGACTTATTGTGAATAAAGAGATACCAGAAAATAAAAATACCACTTGTTTGGATGATTGAAAAGAAAAGAAAAAGAATGAAGTGTCAGATGGCTACAAGTCTATTGCAGTTCCTTGAGTAAGTTCCAATTTACGCTTGTCGCATATAGAGGAGGATTCACACTTATTCAAAACTAACATGCCAGCCTGATGCCACTTTTGGATTAGAGCTGAGTAGAGTTTAAAGTCGGATAGGAAGATTCTGAGGATGAAGAAAATAAAATAATAAGGTAATTCATGTCTATGTTCTGGTATCATCTTGGCAGCACAAATTTTCTAGAGCATCAGCTGTGGAAGTTCTTTGCAAAAGATTTTTTTATTGTCATCTTACTTTAGGGACTATAGTCTATCAGCTGAACAGATGGAAAGGCAGAGCAATACTTTCTTCTCACGTGGCACGTGCTCAGCTGGAAGTGGAGAGTGACTGCCATTTTCTACAGGGACTGTGGTGACACTGCATCCTCCTGTTAAACAGATACTTTCATTTGTTCACAGAGGAGGAAGGGTTAGATGGGTGGCTGGAAACATCTATAACAAAAGTATTAAAAGTATATTAAAAGGGACACAACATTAAAAATATTGAGTTGGCCTGAGTTCAGGTCATCTAAAGAGTAAGAAGAGAAGGGCTTGCCATGTCTGCATTTCAACATAATATAAAACCCCAACAACTTAAAAATTATTCTGAAAGATATATGTCAACCGGAGATAGTATGAAAATTTTTAAAAGGAAACAAAATTTTTCCCTCTAGTGTCTCACTGAAATTTATTTGGTAATGTCTGATGAAACATTGAAGCATAGATGCAGCAAAACCATTTTCTTATTTTAAAAACCTTTCAGGTACTTCTCTATTAGCCTTATAATGGCATGGTCTTCACTACCCCTGCTCTTCTTTCCCCGTCTTGCCTCATAACGTTGATGTATCTTCTCTCTTACATCTGGGTAGACTCTGGTAGAAAGTTTAAAGTTGAAAAATATGCCTGCTAGAAAGTTTTCTGTGGGAAAATATGAACTTCAAGATTTTCAGTTAAAAGAATGGAAAGAAGTAGTTCAACAGAATCCTATCACTCCAGACAGAGAATCCATGAAGTACAGGGAAAACCAAGGTGTGCTGTGGTCTGCCCAGATTCATGTCAGACTGTAAGGGGACTCTGAAAAGAGAGTGTGGAAGGGCAGGGGGTGAGGAACTTTGAACTACACCTGCCATGAGGCCCCGTAGGACCCTGCACTACCTTGGAAAGCACTGAGGAGCCAGCCCTAAATGTAACTGTACAGTATTTTCCTTTCGGTTGACACAGTTCATAGCATTTTATTCTCACAAAGGTATTGTTATTTGGTCTTTCTATCTGATTGAGTATAAGGCAATGTTGAAGGCAAAAGCTCTGTTTTTCTGCAATCTCCAATTCTGATGGCAGTCCCACAGTTATTTATTTTCTGAAGTTCCCTGTCTCATTTGGTGCAAAAGAGCAGCAGTGAATGAAACAAGATAGTCTTGTGAATGCCTGCCATTCTTTGAAATATGGAACTGAGAACCTTTTGCAGAAATCAACATTATTTATGATCACCTGTAGAAACCCATTTTATGTGTTTCTAATGAATTTGATCTATTTTTCTCTATGATCATTTTTTTACTAGCCGAACTGTCAGTTTAAACTATTTTAAATGAACAGATCAAGAAATAGGTAGAATAAATAGAATGTCTTGTGTACAAATGCTGATCCTGCTTCTTTTACTAAGGCAAAAGACCTTCATAATTCATTCATGCCTTTGCAGTCATGACTTATGGAGCTTTTACACTCATGCGAGAAACATAATACTCACCCTTCATGGGTGAAATATTCTCTATGGACTTGGAATTTATTCTCTACTGGTCTCTTAAAGGTCTGATGAAAAGTTTATTTCAAGGGTTAGATTTTTTTACAGAAATTACAACGATCTCCAGATCACTGATAAAATTTAACCAGTTTCACTGTTCTGGATTATTCTGACTTTACAGATTTGTCCCATGTCTTTTTCATGCTCACGTTGAACATGAAATACCAAAACATTGTATATGGAAGTTAGCTGAGGACACTGTACACAACTGCTTCTGGACACAGCTGTTACTGAGCATACTATTCACAGGCAGACATGTACAGCAGCTGATCTGGAGGCAATCCGAGCAAGAGACTCTTAATAAGAGAGTTTGGGACAGCAAGTGGGTGTCAGCACCTTGAGACAGGTTCCCCTGAGCTGAGCAGTCTGCACTGTGTGACTGATGTAAAGAATTTCATTAAGGATTTTGAACAGACTCTTTAAGAATGGTAATTTTGCTAGAATAAAGCTAAGTGAAGCATCCAGATATCTCATTGAGGACTTCTCAAAAGTACCAGTACAATTCATTTATATGCAATTGTCATGGTTTAACCCCAGGCAGCAACCAAGCACCACACAGCCACTTCCTTCTTCCCACACCAGTGGGATTGAGGAGAGAACTGGAAGCATAAAAATTAGAAAACTTATGGGTTGAGAAAAACACAGTGTAATGGAAAAAGCAAAAGCCATGCACACAA